>JAAAYG020029385.1:25279-51630 GCA_009936455.2 Tomocerus minor
ACTTAAAATATTATATGGAAAATACTTAAAAATATATGCAAAAATTATATGGAAAATACTTAAAAATATATGCAAAAATTATATGGAAAATACTTAAAAATATATGCAAAAATCATATGGAAAATACTTAAAAATATATGCAAAAATCATATGGAAAATACTTAAAAATATATGCAAAAATTATATGGAAAATACTTAAAAATATATGCCAAAATTATATGGAAAATACTTAAAACAATAGAAATATAGAAAATGAACGGGTTCTCAAAAAATGGGATTTCCAGAATATGTGATATTTAAAACAACGTGAGTTCTACATGTACCTCTCAACATGAGTTTCATTAAAACAAAATGTTTTCATTTCAAAAACCCATTCAGTACACGTATATTGAATCTAATTATTCTGAAACCCTGTCTGTTGGCAATGAATGTGCAGATCTTTCGCACCACAAGAAGACATAGAGAGTCTATAACATCAACCAAAAAATTCCTATATATTGGTGCCTTTTTTCTTTGACAGTGAACGCGAAGCGGTAGAAAAGAAAAAGAAACTGTCTCGTCATTTCTTCCGGCTCATGTGAATGGGAATTTTCAGTACTCTTGAAAAATATCATCATTTTTAGGTGTCTTGTTTTCTAAATATCAAGTGGCACATGCAGTAACACCTGTCCCAATATCTAAACAAAAAATTGAACATTGAGCATTGGATGTTGAAAGTATAAAGCAGGATCATCATGGTAAGGCTGACAATGATCTGAGTGATTGAAATCATTTTAGCATTTTTAATCCAAATTATATATTTATTGTTTATTCTATCCCACAAGATAAGAAAATTAAAACGTTATTTATTTTTGTCATAATATCTCGCTCTAGTTTAGAGATGTTTACTATACCTATTATTTAATATTAATTTGTTATTTCCAATGTTGGATGTCCAAACTCATAAAACACATATCCCTTCTTCATCTTCGTGAGCATTCAATTTTTTTGTTTCATGTTTAGTTTCGGAATCAATATGACAGCGACGTCACTGTATGGAGTCCAGCCGGTCGTCTCCACCAAGTGGAATATGCTATGGAGGCTGTAAAACAGGGTTCAGCCACCGTTGGTCTTAAATCTAAGAACGATGCTGTTGTCGTAGCTTTGAAAAGAGCGTCATCGGATTTGGCAGCTCATCAGAAGAAAATTATTCCGGTTGATCAACACTTAGGAGTTTCAATCTCGGGTAGGTTACGATATTAATTGTTGTCAATCTTACATCTTGCTCTGTTAAACTAAATTTTATCATTTGCTATTTATTGTTGTAAATTGAAAGAATAAGTGTCTAATTTGGTTTGTTGTCATAAAATATAGGCTTAACAGCAGATGCTAGACTAATGGTTCGTTGGATGCGGACAGAATGTTTGAATCATCGATTTGGATATGATGTTCCGTTGCCTGTAAGTCGACTATTGACAATGTTGGGCAACAAAATGCAAATTTCGACCCAACGGTACGATAGAAGGCCTTACGGTGTCGGTCTTTTAGTTATTGGCTATGATTCTAAAGGACCTCATCTGTATCAAACTTGCCCATCTGCTAATTTTTATGACTGCAAAGCTATGGCAATCGGTGCTCGGTCACAGTCGGCACGAACTTACTTGGAAAGAAATCTGGATGCTTTTGCAGACAGTGGAAGGAACGAATTAGTAGCCCATGCATTACGAGCACTAAGAGATACCCTTCCTGCAGAAATGGAATTAACAAACAAGGCAAGTTGAAATTATAGGTTGATAAGTACCGTTAACGAATCATACGGGATTCATTGAGTTACACAAATGACAGCATTTAAACGGTCTGACACTGTTTGCATTTAATTGCAGAATGTCAGCATTGGAATTGTTGGAAAAGGGCTGGACTTTGAAGTGTACGACGATGAGGCAGCAGATCAATATCTCAATCTGCTTGACCCGGCAGAACGGAAGGGCAGAGGAGCCCCAGCATCTGGAGATGATGGCGATGATGGGCCAGATCCTCCTGCTCCTGGTGATGCTCCTGCTCCAGCAGAACCAATTGTTGAAGTTGCTCCTGGCGCAATGGACACAGACTAGTACAGAGCTACTAGCTATAATGTAATAATATTTTTCTCCAACCAGTACTATTAATAAACCAATTACCTATGTGTTAAGGGATCTAAATTGTTCATACATTTTACATGCTCATTCATAGTTGAAATAAACATGTTACAAAAATTTTAGTTGAATTTTAAGGTACTATATTATTTATTGTCTAAGGTAGGTACATCGTACGTACATCAATAGAAAATTGAATACAGCTACTATCATATAATAAAGTCAGTGCTATATATTGTAACAAACATAAGTCAACTAACCGGTACATAAATAATCATGTATACCTCTGCTAAAACGTGTATATACCTCTTCCAACAGTCAATTATTTCTTCTAACATTTTCAATGACTAGATTCAGTTTTTCAAAGCATGGAGCAATTTTACACTACTCATTTTACCAGTCTACCACCTGGTAGACTGGTCTATATTAGCAATAGTTTTACCACCGAAATGGCATGAAAATTATTGTCACTTCATTCTTGATCAATATCTTATTACCTTTTACAAACATGTTTCGGTACTCCTTCTGGGAAGTGGCCAATCTTGATAATTATAGATTTTTGTTTCGTTTTGTTACAAGCTATAGAAATTGGTTTCGAATACAAAAAATGGTATCGTAAGTTACAGAAATTGGTTTCGTAAGAAGTCATGTTTCACTGGTAACTTTTAAAATGGTTTAAATGTAGCTGTGGTATCTGCAAATCTTGCTCTTGCATAGTTTCAATGATGCTCCTGTGGTTTTCAACATCTCCTTGTACTTCTAATTAGTTCATAATAAAATAAGCATTGCTTAGAAATGGAGCATATGCCCAACTAAGTGAGATCGCGCTGCTTTCACTCTGCTTGAAACGCCTGAACCAGCTTTCTCAAAGCTTTCACTAGCATTGCCACCTTGTCGTTAACGTTTCATACAAAGAGAAAGTGATACGATTTCGCTTGGACTTGGCTAGTTAACATTCAAATATTTTTCAAGAGATTTTAATAGAAAGTAATTATAAATACATACTTGTAGCTTCTAAAGCGATGCAGTAAATACCGGAACAATCAAAATTTTTCCCAGTCATTTGAAGTGACTTAGTTAAGTTCTGAAGCTTTAAAAATTCATTCCTATCACTTAGAAATTGGCACTGTTTGGTGATTTTGCCGAATCTGATGCTGTTTCCCAATTCCTAAAAACAAAATTACGAACAGACTTATAATATGATCATTCTATACATCTGCAAGAGTATATGAAAACTTGAAACTGTAACTGATTGATTGAAAATATATTTCAGAATTACAAATAAGTAACAACATAATTCGCACATACCGAGAATATTTTAGCTGCTCCAGTTAAATCTCCGACATCAGATTTTGCAAAAGCTAGTGTGTGTTTTGCGTCAACTTCCCCTCTAAGGTCAGCGCAACAGGAAAAAACCTTTGAAACTAATCCTTCATTTTCTAGAACGGAATAGTAAAGCTGTAGCTGAGCTGGGGTTATCTTATATTTTCGACCATAAAGTACAAATTCCGAGACAGCGGTTTCTAGATTTTTACTACACAGAATAATTAGCATTGTGATTAAAATGAATTTGCTACAGTAATATTACAATTTTAATCACTACATATTTATTTTATGTACAGAAAATCAAAGTTCATTAATGTTTTCCTGTGGATGGATGTGCGCTGTATTATATCTTGCATGTAATGCCACATTTAATTTTTATTATGTACGTCTTGCTATGATTGTACAGGCGGTTTTTACGAAAATAGACTTTTTAACCTTTTTTTGGTAGAACTGATAATATAATAAATGTTTTTATTACTTTTCTATCCTTTGTTTGATGAGAATTCCTATTATAGGTGCGCAAGGTTCAGCAATTGAGTTTTCTAATAAGAAGTCCAGCATTTTTTTTGTTGCGTCGACATCTTTCACTTTCGACACAATTGCTTCTAACAATCGTACCACATTTCTAATAATATTTTTAGTGTGTCCAGGTAGACAACCATTTCTACAATCCGTGTGTATCAGCTTGATACCCTCTACAAGAAAGCAAAAAGATGCAATGAGCAAATGATGAAAAGAATGTCTTTCATAATATTAAAATTACTTTGAACTAAATGTAATCTTATTGCAATTATCTTATTGCAATTAATCTCACCATCTACATAACCACAGTTTATCAAAAGTGTAGCCAAGTCTAATATTTTGTACAAATCAACGCCTCCTTCCTTCGTTAACTCTTCGTTAGTCTTGATTTCTTCGTAAAGCTGCAAAGCTTCCATTACCATATCATTTCTTGTATATAGACCTAACAGTGCAGCCTTCATTCCGACAGAAAGGCCCTCGTATTTACTATCAAAGGTGTCCTTCAATTTCAGAGCACTAGCTTTGTCGTTCACTTGACAGTATTTCAAAAATAATTTCCGTAAAGCACCTCTAGCATTCAATTGTTTTGTAGAAAGTTCTTGAACATGGCATTTTAAAGCTTCTAAATCCATATCTCGCTAAACAGTTCAATTGAAAATCAAAATTAGATTTAGATATTATCTTTGAGCACACAAACTCACAAAATTATATACGAAAAAATTAAAGTAACATTCAATATTTCAAAGTACCGGGTGCTGAATGCCTCTATTTACAGTTGCAGATCCCAATTGGTATACCAAATCTGAATTTGTCTGCAACGGACATTTTCTTCCCAGTAGTGCCTCAATGTTACCAAAAGCAGCTTCAGATATGCACAAATTCTCTTTTGAAATATCCTGTGAATCATAAATGGGACCTTTTAATTTATCACAATGGTTGCATCATGGAGTAGTATGTGTTACTCATTAATGTACTAAATATGTTGTAGACAGTTACTACATATAATTAATTATAAATCACCTGAATTAGTAAGTCTAGGAGTTCAGGTATTTCATTTCCAAGAGATTCCGCAAGTCTTATGACAAAATGACCGACATAATCAGCGGGATCGTCACGGCTGGTGTTGTTAGCGATAAATTTAAGGATTGAAACTGTTGGTTTCCTGCTAAGCATAGTGTTTTCTGGGTTTTTGGTCAGTGCTAGTACCAAGGCTTCTATAACCAGATATGGTTCTTTTATAGGACTTTTTAAATGTTGTGCTGCAAAAATAAACAGAATTATAATAATTATGATAAATGCCAATTTAAAAAAAATTTAATACTACTAAAATTGTGGGTAAATTAACAAATTTGATGCAATATTTGAAATTAAAAAGTATTGCAGTGGTTTATTAGCATTTCTTACTAAACGTGGCAGCCTCAGCAATACGACGTTGTCTCAATAAAAACATAATAATAGAACTTAAAACGCCAGAAGTATACGAAAGGTCAGTTGATCGTTTGATAAATTTTGCAACTTCATTAGGGCTATCTATTACAGCAAACATTCGGGGTATTATCCATTCATATAGCATATCAAAATCTGGAATCACTTTCAGTTCAGTCATCTTTCGTAAAGTGGCCTCCAACCCTGAAAATAAAATTGACATACACAAACATTAAGTGGCATTCGCATTCCTAAAAGTAAAGATAACTTTTCAAGTACAGGAAATCATTTAAAAAAATAAGATAAGCACCAGGCAGATGCATGTAAATGTATACAGCCCGATTTTACTGAAAACACTACAGGTTTCCGAAACGTCATGTTTTACATTTAATTTATTTTAATGGTTGTTTACCATCTAAAGCGGATTCTTCAAATTTATTGATGATAACAGGTAGAAAAAAGTGAGGTCTTAATTCCATTTCTCTCCTTTTTAATTCTTCGAAAAATGTTATTGCCTGAGCAAATTTTTTTTGCTGCAAACTCGCTTCACTTGCAATATAAAAGGTATGTTCATTCAGCATCTTCTGGTGCATTAATTCGCACATATTGATAACTACTTGCACATCCTGAAAAAACGAATTAGCCCGGTTAGCTGCTAATTTTTTTAATGATTATATTTATTCATTTCAAGATAAGAGAAGCCTGAAAACAGGAACACTTGCATAAAAATAAATACAGTTTGTGAAATCAGTCAACAAACACAACATAAACCATTTAATTACTAAATATATTTAGGATTTAGAATATCTTGAATTGTAGTAGTTTGAAAGTAATACAAAGTGAAAAATTAATGAGAAAATGTAATTTTGGAATTTGTAATACGACTCTTGAAATCTATCAGCATTTTGAGTATTGATACTTAGTTCATGACCATTAATAGAATAAAATAAAGTGAAATCCATTTAACGTTAGTGCATATTCACAAAAAATTTTATAACGAAGGACTATTTAGTCCATTATATGATTTCTTTCTCTCAATACCATGTCATTTCATTCATCAGTAAGAAATATTTAAAAGCATTTAGACTGAATTCACTCCCTCAGGCAGGTTCTTCCTCAGGCATTGATAGAGCTTAACTTACTGTATTGGCTTTTATTAATGATCGTATATAAAAGGAACCGAATGAAGGACCAAAGGACTTCAAAACTTTCTGTGATTTCTGTAGCAATAAGAATGCTTCTTCGTGAAAACCAGAAAAAACTAATTCCAGTATAGTATTGACCAAATCCAAGTTGAACATTTCTGAATCGTTTAGCCAATTTAATATCTATATAATATAGAGTAATTAAAGAATAATCTCATTAAATGCAAATCCATACTAATTAATTACTTAAATATTTAAAACCGCAAAAGATGTCTGTGGACAGAAATTGCGAATACATACGCCTGAAAAAGAAGTAAAAGTACCTGAGCGTAGACTAATTTATTAGAGGAACGAGCTGCTACTTTCAACAACCTTAAAAAGGTGTCATTAGCAAAGCTGACTTCCTGAACAGCTTTCAGATAAATATTTTCTAACTCATCTTGATCTCCCTGAAACGAAAACATGAAGGTTTGTTAGCAATACTTAAATCTCTACTCAGTAGTAACTAGTTCCAAATAACGGATATTAATATACTATGCCAAGGTATGTAGTCACAGTCCTCAGTGCTGTTTAAAAAATTCATCAAATTTCATTTTTATCAAAATTTAAAAAAAATGAGGGTTTAACCCTAGTGAAAGATCATACAGATTTACTATTGAATTAGCACAATGAAAATCTGTTTGATACGAGCTTTCTTTTTAGGCTGTTAAGTGCAGTGCGACTGATTAAAGTAAATTGACTTAGACCAACTTACCAATTCAATGTAGGCTTGCATGAGTGCTCCATAACTGTCTACGGATGGCTCTAAATCAGAACTCTTCATTATAGCAAAAATGTTCCGTGCACTTTTAATATCCCTGAATTAAAAAATATCGTTCAGCAATATTGCATCTACAATGAATTATTTGTTTATCTATGTGCATTATTACAACTATGTCAAATAAAATTTATGCAAGCAAAAAAAAACAAATATTATACCCAGCGCGAGAATTTCCTAAAATCAGGGCATTAAAAAATCTTTCGCCAACAGACATGGTGCTATTTTTCATCAAATTTAAAATCTTCGCAGCATTCTTTATATCTCCTCTTTGACAGAAGGAAAGTAGGCAATTATAATATGTATCTTCCGAAGGAACCAGTTTAGATTTTTCTATGCCATCTAATATTGAAAAGGGATTAAACGATGTGTAGTCATTGCCAGTATATGCTTCCAGCAGAGCATTATAACATTCTATGTCAGGCGAATTTATTTGACTCCAAATGGATTCCAAAATTTCTATTCGTAAATTTGGTGTAACTTCTGAAAGGTACCTTCCACAACACGACAATAGGAAAGGCCCATGAGCCTTAGCGTTTTTATCTAAAATCAATAAATTCCCTTTTAACTACAATCACAAACTCACAAGTAGCTCTGTTATTTAAAAAAAAGTGTAATATAACACATATAATAAACATTACATTACAAGACATTAAAATGCTGGCATGGGTAATTTTTTAAAAACAGCCTTACTTAGTAGTGAAGTGGCAGTTTCAATATCCAAACGGTGTACCCGCTGAATTCTTCTAATATCAGCATGTAAATTAAAAATTAGTTGTTCCAAATTTTTAGACATATCCGGTGCTTTTGTAGAATACGATGAAGAACACAAAAAACTGC
The DNA here is from genome assembly GCA_009936455.2 of Tomocerus minor. NCBI lineage: Eukaryota > Metazoa > Arthropoda > Collembola > Entomobryomorpha > Tomoceridae > Tomocerus > Tomocerus minor. The sequence goes on from JAAAYG020029385.1 coordinate 33,466, forward strand.
TGTCACTTCTGCGTCCTCCGTCCATGTAAACATGTATCCAATATGGTTTTAGCAGCACATTATTGCAACAAAGTCTTCGTGTAATACTGTTCCTTGTAGCCGATTTTCTTCCCATTGCATAAGAATAACGCGACGTGATAAAAAATGGCATTTGAAATATTGTTAATGCATATGAATTACTGAATGCTACGTGGGGAAACGAACAAAGCTACAAAAAATATCTGACTTGTGAAACTTTGCCTTTCTAAATATACGATAAAAATCAAAATACATTTTTTCAATAAATTCAGACCCTCCAAAAAAAACTCTAAATTTCCATATTCAGAATTTTATTTTTGAAAATGTTGGACTTATTTTCTTTTTATCTGTAGATTACAGATAAGGAGAAAATGAATACGTAGGGTTCATTACTAAAAGGAGTCCTCATCATTTCTTTTTTCTTGAGAAAATCGGACAAATAGAAAGGGCATAATATCAGAATATAAAATTTCCCTTTTGTTATTTACTTGTCAATGTTTTCCCACGAAGAAAATGACTTTGCAGCCACATTCACGAGTTTGCGTTGCTGAAAGCTGAAGTTGAACCTCCCAGGTTTAACATGTCTCAGTGAATTCCAAATACTTTCCATTGCTTTAAGTGTCTTCACAGTCAATTATCAGATTAATAAGTTCGTGGCTGTGATTTTCGATTGCGTATAACGTGGTTGAAAGTTTTTGACTATAATTGATTGAGGCCCTTTTATTTCCGACGTCTTACTTCCGCGTGGTGCCCCTGTTATTACAGTTATAGTATTACATAAAGTAATAAATAGTAATGCATATAATAATATTTTCAACCTTAAGATGTTACAGTCCATAATCACAATCAGAATGAGATGAGTTTGATACTTAAAAATATGATATAACTGAATAATAAAAATATAGATTAAACACCTTTTAACTTCAACGCCTTAGTTGGCCTTGGTCAGCCGTACCACCTATAATCCAAGAAAAGTAACGATTTTATTAATTAAGTGATTGATGATCGTATGACTGTTATAGATAAGACGTCGTATATATTTCCTATATTTCCATATAATCCTATATGGAAATCATAGAAAAAGAAATGAATGAGAATTTTGCTTACCTAGTTCCATTTTAGTAAGAAATTCCAAATTCATGATAAGGACTGACAATTGATTTTTCGTCAAGTTTCCTGACCCTCTTCGTCTATTGGTGTCTATAGTTGAATTTTGAAATAGAAACACCGGAAGCTGTCAACCATTCTAGATTCGAGAAATACAAAATCCTTTTATTTTCTTTCATGCTCACATCTCAGATTCAACGGTAGCGCCAAGTTCTGGTTTAATCCAAGGATATCAAAAGGCTAGCAAAGAACGTTTGTTTTTGGAAGGCACTCGTTCGGGTTCCATAACGTAAATCTCTGAGAAACTGAGAACAACAACACGTTCCCTCTAATTTTCTAGAGGGAATTCTTCAATGTATTGTGGTATTTTGGTTCTACGACTTACAACATACAATTTTTGACAGAGCTGAAGGTTAGTGACAGAATTTTGAAGACAGTAATTTCAATTTTATATTTCTTACCATTATATTACTATCAGGCAGGAGTTGTGTAAGAAAATTGGGTATTAAACAGTACAGTACACTTCTTCATAATTGGTCTTCGGTGATTGAATATATTCAAAATTGGAAGCTCTTCTATTGTCTGTAGTCTGTATTGTCTGCGGCACAGGAGACTAGTAAGTTCAAATTTTGAAGCTATTTTGCTTTCAACGTAAACGTCAAGCATTATCGTACTTGAATTCGTGTTTTTCCATATTTATTCTATACGTATATCGTTCCTCATCTGACACAACTGTTGTTTTTTCAGACCTTTTCAAAGATACATTCAGCATTGTAGACAAGGAGCCAGTCATCCGCAACTCACAACTCAATCAATTTATAGCAAATTGTAAAATTCCATAAAAAAAATTCCCCTACACAACAATCCAAAATAAACAGTACTTCAGTTTTTAGTGAATGTAATTGAATACTAACCAAAATGGAATACAACCTGACTGATGGAGCCGTCTCGGTAAGTATTTGACATTAAATAATTCTTTTTCCACAAATGAAATCATACCACATTTAATTTTAATGATTGAAGTCTGGGCAAATTTCTCAAATCATGAAAATGGCGAACGCTGGTAAACTTATTACCATTTTTAACTTCACGTACGCCATACATTTCTGGAAGAATCAGGGAGAGCGGTGTTCAAGGGAAAGTTTTCCTACGAATTCCTGCTGTCATCAAAACCGGTTTTCTAATTAATAAAAATTGACAATGAGCAATGTAGTTGTGCGGACTAGCAATGCCAGTTTACTGCGTTACGTTGTAATCGTTGTATCAAACTAGGTCCACCTTTTGTCATATTTGTGGCGTTTGGGGAAATGGTCCGGTTACGATTACTCTCATTCTCTTTGCCGGTCGTTCATTCGTACACTGTATCGATAATATGACTGATGAGGTGATATAATAAATATTTTGATTTATTGCACTTTGTTACCAGAAACTAATGCAAGGCGAGGAAGTAGATTTACCAATATTTCAAATCCTGGTAATTTTTAACTCATTTATCATTTACATTTATAAACATTTGGCATGACTAGAGTTCTTAAAACTGTAAAAATGATATATTAAACTGTTTTTAAGGGATTTAAAAAAATCGCTGGACAGGGAGGAAATGACAGATACCGTCTTAATATTTCTGATGGTACTCATTCTCATACATTCGCTATGTTAGCTACTCAATTAAATCAAATGATTCCGGACGGAAAGTTGGACAACTATTGTGTCATCAGGGCGGATAAACTCATATCAAATTCAGTATCTGAAAAGTAACTTCCGTTCAAAATACAAGTTATTATTTGTTATGTTTATTGTGTAGTTTGAATGGCCACCATATTTGAAACTTCTTATCTGTAGGCGAGTGCTGATAATCTTGGAATTAACTGTCCTAGCAAAAGGATCAGATGTTCAATCAAAAATTGGTCAGCCCGTTCAATGGACAGAGCAAACGAGTAATATGGCATCAAAACCCACTGCAGTTAATGGCCGACCTAATCAAGTTAATGGTGGTAACGGTAAGTAGTAGCTTGTTATTGAAACACGAATTATGTTTACAATTTGACAGATAGGAAAAATTAATTTTAGAATCATAGATCAAAATGTCGTACGTGCAGGTTGCATGGCAGAATTACTTATAGCTGATCCTCATTAGAGAGAATACTAAATTATTGAGAATTAATATTAAAATTATAAAGTTGATTATTCAACAAACAATTATAATATTGATAATGTAGTTCTTTAAATGAATACATTTCTTATAACAATAATATAGCTGGTCCTAGCATTGGAGGAAGTACATTCTATGGAGCAAAGAATACTAATGGTCATGCTCTTCCTCCAAGTAGACCAACTGCTTCAATCAGCAAATCTGCTGGAGAATTCGCAAACATGCCAGTTTTACCAATAAGGGATATAACTCCATTTAACAACAAATGCAGCATTAAAGCACGAGTTGGAAACAAAACACCTGTAAAAACTTGGTCTAATAGTCGTGGAGAGGGAAAATTATTCAGTTTGGATTTGTTGGACGAAAGCGGAGAAATACGATTGACTGGGTTCAATCAAGCTGTTGATCAATACTACGACATGTTGGAGGTATTTAAACACAAATAAATATTTTTTACCCTCATCACATCAAAGTTGCTTAGCAAGTCCTAACTTATGCATTGCTAAGCAAAGGGTTAATTGAATACGTGTAAAATACAAATAAAAAACAGGCTTACAAATCTTGCATCAGTGTCATTAGTAATAAAATTATTTTTAATGTTACTTACAGCCCATTGGCAATGTAATTCACAAACGAATGCTCTGTTTTCCCTTTTTCAGATCGGTCGCGTTTACTATTTCAATAAATTCAGCGTGAAAAATGCTAACAAGAATTTTACAACTATTGCACATGATTATGAAATCAGTTTCATGAATGAAACTCAAGTAATGCCTTGTGAGGATACTAAAGATGTACCTACCCTTACCTTCAATTTCATGGAAATTGCCAATATTGAAGCTGCTGAAAAGGATTCTCTTATTGGTAAGGGAATAAAAGAAAAAGCTTGTAGGCGTTCATAACGAAGACTATAGATAGATATTAATTTCATCTTTAAATCGTCGATATGAAAATCAAATTATTTTATATTGTCAATACTTCAATGGGCCAATGTTTTTCCAAGCACAACCTCTATCTTATATTATTTGTGTATTGATTGTTGATAATGTTTTTCGTGGAAACATGGTGTACAGATGTTGTAATTACAAAATTTCTGTCTTTTAGATATTGTTGGAGTTTGTAAACGCCGAGGGGAGATAACAACGATTACCACGAGAGCAACTGGTAAAGAATTAATCAAAAGAGAAGTCATTTTGGTTGACAAAACACAAAAAGAGGCAAGTTAGTCATTGTCTGTAGTGCTTGTAGTTGAATTTAATTCCTGGGAAAAAGTTCAATGTACTATTATTTGTTCTCAATGTTTTACAAAATATCCTTATAATTTTATTCAAAAATTTTTTGTGCATCCAACTTGTAATTATTGTTTAAAAAACTTTTTTTTTCGGTTAGATCAATTTAACTCTTTGGGGAAAAACCGCCGAAGATTTTAATGATGACTCACAGCCTGTAATCGCCGTAAAAGGAGCCAAAGTGTCGGATTTCAATGGCAAGAGTTTGTCTCTTCTGCAAATGTCGACGTTTCTGGTAGGAAATTATTATACGTTTTATTTCAATTATGCATATATATCTTATTTTACGGTAATGTTTGATGTCTTCCGAGAAATGAGTATATTAAAATTTTTACCGATATATGCTACAGATTAATCCGGATATACCTGAGGCTCACGCTCTTCGAGGATGGTATGATAACGAGGGAATGAACTTGGAATCTCAGAGTTTGTCAACTGCTAGAACTGCGGGTGGTAAGTTTTAATAAATCTTACTATATATTTATATCTATTTCCATGATTGTACCATATGTTTTGCGGTAAAAATGGAATAATATTTTTGCTTTATTCTGTTAAGATAAAACATTGTATGAAAAATAATTCCTTTAATCACCAAACATTCGAATGAATTTACAGGTGGTTCGGCATGGAAGATGATTCGTGAAGTAAACTTAGGAGAATCTGCAGCTGAACAAGAGAAGGGTGATTACTTTATGAGTAAAGTAACCGTTTTGTCCATTAAGAGAGAAAATTCAGTTTACCAAGCGTGTCCAGCACCTAACTGCAATAAAAAAGTAAGATACTTTTATTATAATTTATAATGCTTTCCGGAATGTACTTACAATCGGAAAGAACGTACTTAAATAGTAATTTACTAAAAGCGGAACTTAATTACAACCTCAAGTTGGCCGAGTGCCGATTCGATAATACTGTTTGAGCTTTTTTAATTTGTTTATATCAAAGTTCAATTTTGAAAATTATTCATGGAACATATTTACCTTTTAAAGGTTGTGGACAACAATAATGGATTATACCGGTGTGAAAAATGTAACAAAGAATATCCTGAGTTCAAGTATCGCTTAATGCTCTCGGTAAGTGTTCAACGCATCTGGGCATCAAACGAAATGCCCGAAGCAATTGTAAAAAGATATAAAAGTTTCCCCACTTTTCTATTGTGGATGGGCAAATGTCGGCGTTCTTATTGTAATGGTGTTATGTTATATGTATGGTCATTGATCGAATCGCAACTATAGGTCAACTTCGGAGACTGTTCTGACTTTTTTTGGGCTACTTGCTTTCAAGAGCATTCCGAACTTATAATGCAAAATACGTCTGATGTTCTTGGACCAATGAATAAAGATGACCCAGATGCATTTGATGCAGTTATAAAAGAAGCAGTTTTCAAAAATTACATTGGCAAATTTAGGTCCAGGATCGAGACTTACAACGTACGTTATATTTTTTCCATAATAATATCCAAGAGCTTGTAAATGTCTATTTTAAATAATACACGAAAAGTAATGTATTTTAATATCTTGTACTTTCAGAATGAAAGTCGGAAGAAAGTTACTGTAGTTGATTTGCATCCAGTGAATTTCTCTGAGTATAGCAAGAAACTTCTCGCGGAAATAAAAGAGTGCTCTGGTTAAATGTTTTGATTTTTTTGGCACAAGGCATTGTTTACAATTTGTAACTTTCTAAATATTGATTTAATTCAACTTACAGTTAATTACAGTAATAGGTTCTTTAAGTTATGTCAGGTGTCCGTCAACACTTCATAATATGCTTATTTGTTAAGTGAGTATTCTATTGTAACAGTATAGTAATAGTAATATGCATTAGGTTTTCATTTTATCGAATTAAATGTTTTTAAAAAAATTTCGTGATCATTTCTTCGTTAAAATTATCCATTCTATTGCGCCAATAAAAATTTTGTCAAAAGGTAAATGTTTGGTCGTTATAATTTATTCTCCTATGACTATAAGGACTCATTCATTTCACTATAACATTCATAATACTTCGCTAGCGTAAATTAATTGATAAATCTAGCAATTCCATAACAAAAATTGTCTATAGGTGGCTACTTTCTCTTAGCTTGAATAATTGACTCAGTGACTTTAGTAGGGTCATATTTATATGTCTTAGGAATAGGTCCCCTTCCCGCTCTTTTGAAACTGATATCGTCATACCGCTCTCTTTCCTCCATTTCTTTAGTTATTTTAACATTAGTCCACGCTAAAATCAAACATCAAATCCAGTGATTTAATTATTCAACTGAAAATATAATAAATATTGTACCAATACTACTATCACTTACAATCTTTGAATGACTTGACGAAACCTTTGTTTTGCACCGGTAAATCCTCCTTAGGGAAATTTCTAAGAGCTTCAATCTTAAGTTTTTCTCGCACAGCAGGAATTTTCAAAAATGAAACTTGAACGAGAGACACAGTGTTAGTTGAGACCCAATAGCACAAAATTGCCTATCAAGGTTACATATAAAATAGTATAACAACAATTAGTTTTCCCAAGGACTCAAATCATGATCATTCAGTATAATATGTATAGCGTGTTAGTTTCAATTGGTTAATCTTTTATCTTACTGCAGGGAAGTTCATCGTAAATGGAAACATAATGACAGGCAAGGCTCGCAAAAAATATTTCATCAGTCCTCCATGAGGAGTCGTGCTCAGACGTGCTCCGTCTACTCCTATCTAAAAAAAATTATTGGTACAGAAAATTAGTGTTATTCAATTAGTCAAAGTCAATTATTATCATAATCTACGAACACCATGAAAACTTACTTCTAACGTAATCCACATTGTGACACTCGTTATTAAAGGTAATAAATACATTGGATCAGCAAGTGTCAAGTCTGTAAACCAGAACATTCCCCCAGTCTTCAGACTTTCCAAAGGTAAATTAGCCATAGCTCGCAGGCCGAAGAAGAAACTCATAAAAACAGGAGCCTGAAATCCGAGAAAAATCAATTATGTCCAAAATACCACCCAAACCTACTATTAAGTTTAGTATGTTCGTCGAATATCTAACTTCTGGAATAGATTCTTAGCCGTGATAGATTGTAGATAGCTACGTATTACGATTTTATGATTATAAATAGGAGGTTTACCATCGCTAATGGCACCAACATGCTCTTGAATGGACTGATATCCTTTTCCTTCATGAACAGCATCATATCGTTACCTAATTTGGCAGCTACATAAAGTATTTAAAAATTACTTCAGACATTGTTTTTTAGCTTTAGCACTCTAGGGTAATTTGTGAAAAACCAAATGATAATTTCTACAGAGTATATCCGCATAGCCTTTTATTTTTTCCTTACACCAACTCCACATGTTCGGACATCTTTTGTTTCGTCAATATTTTTTAATACAAGTTGACCCACAACCAAGTAGTTTTCCCGTAACGGAGGTTGGTGTAAGGAAAAATATAATGATATTATGCATGTAGTTTGTATTTACCACTCAATCTATTCGGTACATGAATGTCAATAATAATAATTTGAATTTCTGATTTATTTTATTTCATACCCATTAGTGCGTTGCCAGACTGTCTTGCTTCAGTCATCTTCGCTTGTAGTAATTGAATTTGAGGCATATTATTGTTCATTTTTGCAGCATTTCTTTGGCTTTTTACAACCAAAGGAAAAAGCAATATTCGAACGATTACAGTACCTTCGTAATAAATAAAGTTAATACATCAGTAAATAAAAATCATATATACATGGAGTAGTGTAATTAGTATACTACATTTTCTGTGCTTCCATGTAATTCCACATTGGTAGCACTAACTAACCAGTAAAAATAGCAGCCCACCAAGGAAGTCCAAAGGTAACATGAATAAATTCTAGACATTGTTGTGCAATTCCTGAAGGACTCCATCCACCAAGACCCAGACTTGCTAAAGACTGTTCACCTTCCAATGCTGGGGTAGCTGCTGAAAAGAATTCCTCGATCGATTCTGGTATTGCGGGGGGTTCAGGAATACTATCTATTATTACAGAACTGACTTCAACATTTGGTGTTCCAGATGTAACATGTAATATCTCCGGCGAATTGTTTATTGTTTCGCTAATTTGATTTATAGTCGTTGGAACGTTTTCAGCAGAATTTGCAGTTAAAGATTCTGTTTCTCGATGCAAAGAAGTCACAGATTCAACATGATCTACACCATTGTTAGATGACAACAGCGTAGCCTCAGCCACCGATGGAATTACTGGAGGCGACTGTGAAATAGAATCTAGGCAGTAAAATAAGTCCAAATCAATATTTGTTTTTACCAAACTGATTACAACGGTAATCAAATTCCACTAATCAACTTACCAACCACATTAGATGAATTAACAGAAGTCGATTCTGACCGCACCAAAATGGCGTAATTAAAATTATGGTGTATTACAGTTCTATTGAATTTCTTGCTTTTTCCTAGTGTAATTACATCGGTGTATAACGGTCCATAACACGATGGTGAAGCATAGTGGAAATTTCGAGTACCCACCTTACAAGAAAACCCAGTACATAGATTAATTCACATTTTTGATAATGCAATATCTCATTTTTTTTATTTTTCAAGATACTCTAATTGGCAAAGAGGTAATAATGTTGAATGATAGCGGTTATCTATTTAACATTATTAAATATCTTACTTGGTTTGTTGACACCAAGTTGTAATTTATTTTGAAATTATGGCGAATCGCAGCAGATATGTTGGTAAAAATTCGGCTATTGGATTGTATCATTATTGCTGTTGTCCAAGTAGTGTCAGAACTAAGAAGCAATCTGTAATCTGTTTATAATCAATCAAATCACGTGTAGATTTCTCGTTCTGTCTGAATGATGACGTTGATCAGGACACACCGGCAGGACAGAACTTCCAGGACTAGTGAGACTGATGATTTGACCACGTTGAGGCAGGCAGATATTTTTCTGCAAAAAAAAACAAACACCAAATCAATTTCAAAATAATGGTCAATCCCTCAATCTTACCATCCGCGTACCATCACCCTTGCCCTGCTTCCCATTAAGGACAGGCTGCCTGGTTTCTGGGTTTGAATTTTTGACATTTACATGGAAAAGAGATTTTTTTCAAATCGTATCTCCGTTTTTTTGAGTTTACTTATGGAGCAGTTGAATAGGACAAAATGGTCGCAAGGTCACTATCTAAAAATTAGTGGCCAATTTCAATATTTTACTTTATTTGGAAGTTACGAATTCAAAAATTCAAATGCAGATAAGCTATTAATGTTAGCTGGGTAAATAGATCTTGCCCCCTTAAGAAGGGAAGTATATTGAGTGTGGCAACTTTCAAATTTTGACATTTACATTGACGTGCGAATATGTTTGCCAACTTTGACGAAAAAATTAGACCAATAATATTATCGGGGAGAAGTGACTAAAATAATAAATAATAGACGAGTTCCCAAATGGTGCTTTGGAGAACACCAGACGGCCGGCGCCACTTTTAAAGGTGGGCAAAGAAATGTTGTTTAGTTCGGCCCACCTTCGTGTGTGTTTAGAAAAGTATCGTATTCCTGAATCGGAAGGAAAAGAAGCCGGGCCGAACGAAACAGCATACTATAGCTCCCCTTTAAAAGTGGCACCGGCCGTCGGGTGTTCTCCAAAGCACCATTTGGGAACTCGTCTATTTTTTATTTTAAGTTTGTAGAGTGAGTGACTGTGATGGAAGAGAACTTTTGTAAACTAGTTAATTATTTGTCAATAAAGCCATAACATAACAAAACATAACTATTTTTACTTACAAATCTATTTCATGTTATCATTTTTGATTGGTGAGTGAAACAAGAAGCACGTTATATGTCGAATGTCTGTCTACGTTTAGCGTTGATATCCAAAGACTTCTCAGGTCATCATATTATGCTAATAATGTTGAATGGACGCGTTTTATCCGTTTTTCACTTTTTTGAGTCATCTAATTTTGTAAAAATCTTTGCTTTTTCACTTTACTTACTTTATCACAGTTAATCCGATTCAGAATACAGTACCGCCAGTGAAGTTCCCCAAGACCTAATTTTAAATAGAGCGCCTTTAAATCACGTTGCATCTAAACATAAGTAATATACATGCTACTGCCATCATGCGCATTTCGGCATACCTATGCATGCTTTGCCCATTTAGTGTGTGTATTGTGCATGAACAGCTTACTCTAACCCACTCATAGACATAGAAGAGTATGGTATTCATTCACATTCATATCCTTCTACACTATAAATATGAACCCACTGCGTACTGTTTGAGACGGGCGATTCATCGGGTAGAGTTGGAATCGGGACAGACCAGAGATATGGCAACTAATAGATGGGACATATCAATGTACACGCTTTCGGCTGTTTTGATTGGTTACGTATGGTGGCGCGAGTGAGCCCTCAGCCGTGTAATTTCATTGGGGCCAACGGCGGATCCCCTACTTGTGTCTTACTCGCCGGCGGAGCACAGCCGTGTCTGGCTCTGTATTTCTTACTTAGCTTATCATGTGACACAAAAAAGATTGATATGTCCCATCTAGAAGTAGTATTAATAGTTGCCATATCTCTGGGACAGACCCATTAAAAGCCAAATGTGATTATTATTAGCGAATGAAATCGAAGCAAAACGCAAAAAGTATGGATGATGAAATGATGATGGTTTGTGTAGGTTAGGTAATTTGCTTGGATTTCATACACTCCATAATCACATGGGGCTTAACAAGCCCATATTAAACATTTCACTAGTCAGTATTGACTATTGCCCTGCCTCCGCTTTGCGTGGTACCATGTATACGGATTTTTTAAATATGGTTTTAAGCGCCCCAATCACTATAAGTTTTTGTATAGTTGCTGCCAATATGATATTTCAAATTACTTTTTTGACATGTTATAATAATTAATTATAATAATTAATGTTATAACTTGACAATGGTCATGTGACGTTTTAAAATGTCAGTACCATATGTGGACAATGTTTAGACAAGGGTTCCTTCCATGTAGTTGTAAATCCCGGAAGTCATACATAGACCATTCTAAATTGAAGGCCCATAATGGCCATTATAAATATCCGGCTATAAAATGATATTTCATATGCAGTCTTTGACATGTTGCAAACTTGACAGGGGACATGTGACACTTTAAAATGCTAATACCATATGTGGACAACGTGTATGAATTTGGAATATTATATTGGCGGTAATTACACCAGGACTTGTAGTGTTGGACTGTTTAGAACCATGTTCTTTTTAAATGCGTATACATGGTACCACTTTTGGGCATGTGGTAACATTTTGTTATGCAAAAACCCTGACTGTAGTGGAATGTTCAATATGAACTTGTTATGGGCCTGTCCCGATCCCAACTCTAAGCTAACACGGATATAAAATATACATCGTAAAAAGTGTAGCAGGATATAACAGCACAGTACTGTATAGAGTACAGGGTCTTCTATAATTTTAATCATGCTCTTTATAAGCTCTACCTACCTTAGGCTACCTTCTGCTATCTTTAGAAAAATATATTACCATTTCTCTCTCCCGACCTCTGAATCTTGAATTCACGAACTATAATGTTTATCAAATGCATTTTGATAATGTTTAATATTTATGTCTTAAAAATCAAAGTTGAAATCAAAAAACAACCCGACCATTTTATTCATTTTTAAATACTTTTAATGTTTTCTAATCCTAATGATGATCCTCAATTATCACAAAATTCCCAAAATCACAAATATTGCTTTATGATCCTATGTTACAATTAAAAGATTTATGAACTAAGACGAGGAGAACTTATGCAATATGCTGTAAAATCATTTTATTCTTTTCAGCATGTGATTATCAATAACATTCACTGAAGCGCTTGTTTTGAACGGTAAGCAAAAAGTTTGACTGTTCGTGTCTGCTGGTGATGTATTGGGTAGTCTTCCTTGTGTTGCGTTTTGTGCAGTAGTGTACGAATTTTTCATTTTGCATTGATTGTTGATTGTACTCGTTGGATTGGACGTGCTTTTCTCTGTGCAAGAACGCTGGCTGCTGCAGATTAGATTGTAGAAGTTTTTGGAAAGAATCTAGAAAGAATCGTTAACGAAGGAATTTATTCATTATAACTTTGGTCAGCCGAATTAGAAATATCAATCAACAAATTAGAATCCAGTGGGATTATAATTTCAGAATTACGTCAACCGTGTTGGTGATTGTCAGCAGGTAAATTAGATTTTTTTAAATGGCCTATTAAAGACATTTCCCAGATATTATACATAAGACAAAGGCAATAATATAATACAAGGGAATTTTAGAATCATGAGTAAATCAAATGATATTGTACTATTGTGTGCTGTAGACGTCTATGACATGTTATATTCACTATTCAGTGTTGGATAAAAATATTATTTTTACAGTATTTGCAGGTCACTAGGACTTGACTTTTCTATTCGCCGAGTCCGAAGTTGTCATTGATTTTGTTTCGAGGAGCCTACTCAAGCCGACTTTGCTCGAGGTATTATCAATTAATTATGAATGTTATAACCTCATTTTCCATCACTAATCAATCACTAAGATGGTTACTCTGGCGGGCCAACACTAACACACTAGTTTAAAACAAAAGTGTTATTGGATTGCTGAATATAATAGTGAGATTCGGAAAATTGTCCAAGTGAAAGATTGAATGCCAGCAAGCACGAACAATGTTGTAAACGGCCATTAAGTAAAATAGTGATAGTAAATAAAGATACCAAAAAATTATAACTACAGAAGGTACATTATTACATTTGCTTGTGCCTGTGTGAACATTGAATGTCTATAAAAATCTATGGAATACTACATACAGACCCAAAAGTCAAAATATGTCTATGCGTTGACTACAGATCCTCCTTGCTATCCTCCCATTCCTAGTTCGTACCTAAAACCTTTTCTTATTTGCCGAGTTTTGGAAAAGGAAATTATTTTTCCCATGTAATGAATTACATATAAATATAGATAATTTAAAACCTGGTTATTGGGGAAACTAATGTCGTGTCCTCCATTTTTTCATACTGTTTTTAGTGAATATACTGATGCGGGGACAACGACAGTCCGGTTCTGGCCAACATTTTCAGAACTGAAAGACCAATAAATTAATTTAGTGGGATCGCATCACAGTGGAAAGGAGAAGGAGTCTACCGTTGAACTACTTACAGAAGCTACACAGGTACACTTGCCAACTTTCCTTAGTAGTAGTAGTAAATCCGTGTTACCAGTTCGAATATTTGTTTTAAATGTGTACGAAATAAATAATTTTAGATTGACATAATTGGCAAGCCCTCCATTGAAGCCGTTCGAAAATGGATCCGTTGCTTTCGAATAATATTGTTGTATCCGGTAGTTCCGCTGCAAACATCCCTTCTTCTAGCTGCTTGAAAACAGTAGTGCGACTTAAAAGACGTGTTGAAGACGAACCTGCCCATGCCTTACTACTTTCTTTCAAGAGACTTAAAGGAAACCAAGGGCAAAGATCATTGCCTGCTACGTCTTCGTCAGAGGATCATGGAGAAGTCTTAAGCAGTTTACTAAACTTGGCTGGTACTGTGCCAGCTGAAAGTGAAAAGGTTAATTTCTTGGCGAAATTGTTGTGTATTATACTATATGTATATATAATAATTTACTATGTACTACGTAATAAGTAAATAATTTAATTGCTTAACATTCATCTACAATCATTTATTTGTACATAAAACGTGTGTGTTATATATAGGATAATACGGCTGAGACTGATAAAATCATTGCTGCTGTGTGCAATTCATCCGAGAAATCCCAAAAATACAAACAGAGCGTCAAACGCCGAGCTAATCGCGGATCGGACAAGACCAAAGAAAACTTTCGCCAAAGGATAACTGATAATCGGTTTAAGGTAAGTTGTGTCATTAATTCAACATTTAATTGTAGGAGTAGGTCTTGTTTTCATTTGGCAGACATGCATAGGAGTAAGACTGTTGATCGTGGTTATAGTTATATACAAAGAAAGAATTGAGAAAATGCATGCAGTGTGTGATCGGGTGTTCATTCTATGTAAGGCGGAGGCATCTGGTCGGATGGTACTAACGGACTTCCATGGAAATCAAAGAGAAAATTATGACGTCTGCATCGAAGCAACTTCAGAAGACGGCAGTAAATGGTCTACGAATTTGGCACACCTTGTCGGGCAATTAAAGATCGTGCGAGCCCAAGAAGAAGTTCTAATTATCGACAACCATGTTTGCTTTCAAAGTTACCAAGTTTCTCAGCCTCAACCGACGCTTTCAATACAAACAATCTTTCATCATGCCCAAGAGCAATATCAAAGTGGAAATTACGCTAATGCGGAATTATGCTGTCAGAAGATTTTGGAGTATGATCCTAAAAATGAACCAGCACTTCTTATGCTCTCAGCTGTTTACTTGCAAATGAAGAAACTAACAGATTCTATCAACAACTCCATGAAAGTAATACTGGGAAATCCTTTATGTGCGGAAGCATATTCTAACCTTGGTAATGCTTACTTTGAACAAGACTATCTGCAGGAAGCAGTGGATTGCTATTCACAAGCGATTCAACTGAAACCCACTTTTTTAGCCGGCTATTTAAACCTGGGAACTGCATTATCAAAAGCCGACTCTTCCAATGAAGCGATAACCGTCTACCACTCTGCTTTATCTTTAAACCCGAATTGGCTTGAAATCAGACATGAATTAGGAATTTTACTGAGCAAACTAGACAAAACATCTGAAGCACTGGACTGTTATTACAAAATCTTAGCTATCAAGCCTGATGATGCTGTGGCTCTGAACAGTCTGGGACAGATTTTTATGAAACTTCAAAGATTTGATGTGGCTACATGTTTTTTTGAGACTGCTGTGTCGAAATGTCCATTACATATGGATACATATGTTAACTTAGCCAAATTGTGGTCTTACGCAGGAACGATTGAAGCATCCAGTACGGAATTCTTGGAGTCCAAACAGCCTATTTGTAGCAATGCCAATTTACTTGTTCATATTGGAATTATTTATCAAACCCATGAGTTCTTGGATTTGTCAATTAAAGCGTACCGAAGAGCTCTCCATTTGAATACAAATAATTTTATGGCATGGAGTCATTTGTCAAACGTTTTCTGTGACAAAATGGAATTCGACGAAGCAGCCAGATGCTTAGAAATTGTTTTGTGTGGATTACCGAACGATCCGTCGTCTTTGAATAACTTGGCCAATATTCGTCGTCAACAAGGACTTAATGAAGAAGCATTATGTTTGTATCAAAAGGCTCTGGAGCTGTATCCGCAATTTTCATCGGCCCATTCAAACTATGGATTAATGCTACATTGTCTTGGACATCACGCAGAAGCTCTCAATCATATGAAGGCAGCAATTAGATACGAGCCGAATTTTACCAGTGGATATTTTAATTTAGGAAACGTTCTACGCGACATGAGCGACTACGATAATGCCCTACAATGCTATGCTGCAGCCATTCAACTCGACTCCTCGCATGCAGAGTCCTATTCAAGCATCGCTACGATTCACAAAGAACATGGCAATATTGCCGAAGCCATTCAGTATTATCAGAAAGCCGTTTCCTGTAAACCAGATTTGACTGAAGCTAATTACCAATTATTTCATTGCTGCTTAATGATCTGTGACTGGACAAATTATGATGAGAAAATGAATGCTGTAGTTAAATTGTTCATTGAGCAGCTGAAGAGAAAAGTGACACCATCTGTCCATCCTCATCATTGTATGCTATTTCCACTCACTCGTGAGCAAACTAGACACATAGCTACCAGCTATGCACAAGTAAGCCTAAAGAAGATTCATTATATTACCAAGAAATTCTACCATCCCTCATGTCCTCGTGGAGAAAAGGAAAAATTGAGGATTGGTTATGTGTCTTACGATTTTGGGAACCACCCGACATCCCATTTGATGCAGTCAATTCCCGGATGTCATAATCGGAATCTTGTTGAAATCTTTTGCTACGCCCTTAGTCCTGACGATGGAACAAAATTCAGAGCTAACATAGCCCAAAATTGCGACCATTTCGTTGATTTATCAGACACCAAATGCAATGGAAAAGCTGCAGAGCGTATCTTTGAAGACAAAATTCACATTTTAGTCAATCTGAATGGTTACACTAAAGGAGGAAGAGAAGAAATCTTTGCGTTGAACCCTGCCCCTATTCAAGTTATGTGGCTTGGCTATCCCTCAACCTCTGGATCTTCATACATGCATTATATCATCACTGATGAAACTACAACACCATTAAATTACTCTGATCAGTTCACGGAAAAACTCGCATACATGCCATACACGTTTTTCATTGGAGATCACAAACAAATGTTTCCACATGTAAAGGAAAGAGTTGTACTAACTGACAAAAGCTTGAAGTCGGCATGCCCAGACAATGTGATTATCATCAATGCATCAGACTTGAATCCAGTAATCCGGCATACTCAAGTGAGGGAAATGGTCCACAAAATAAATCCTTTCTGCTGGGAAAACTTTCCAAACAAAATTTCGGTTAAAGTAGGAAAATTGCCAGTAACCGTGCAAGAAATGGTGAGAACCGGAAACGAGAAGGCTATTATCAACGGAATAACCGTTGAAAATGGAATCAGCATTAAGAATAAGTATGACAAAGCTGCGAGAGGTGAAGAAGTACCGAAAAATATAATCGTAACGTGTCGTTCTCAATATGGATTGCCTCCTGATGGGATTATATATTGCAACTTTAACCAGCTGTACAAAATTGATCCCAAAATCTTTACATCATGGGTGAAAATTTTGAAAAAAGTTCCGAAAAGTGTACTGTGGCTGCTAAGATTTCCGCAAGCTGGAGAAGCAAATCTTCTGAATTTTGCTGCATCTTTAGGGCTAGAGCCGAACCGGATCATATTCAGCGATGTAGCTCCTAAAGAAGAACACGTACGTCGGGGTCAATTAGCAGATGTATGTTTAGATACGCCCCTTTGTAATGGGCACACTACTTCGATGGATGTTCTTTGGGCTGGAACTCCTGTTATAACTCTTCCTGGAGAAACTTTGGCGTCACGGGTGGCAGCGTCCCAATTGGTTTGTTTGGGATGTCCTGAATTAATCGCTGACTCGTACGAGAATTACGAAAATATTGCCATTAACATCGGTTCCAATTCTGCGTCTCTGAAAACGGTCAGAGCAAAAGTTTGGGAAGCAAGAACGAAATCCCCGCTTTTCAATGTTGCAGAATACACTTCTAATTTGGAGAAATTGTATTTAAAAATGTGGGAGCGTTATGAAAATGGATTGCACCCTGATCACATTACTGAGTTTTCCTATTTACGTGCATAATCTCAAATTAATCTTAATAACTCTAAATAGTGTATAATTTCATTAGTCGTTCGTGTGCAAGGAAGTTCTGTCTTAAGTAAACTGTAAATTATTATGTAATGTAGAAAGTTATATACCATTATCATTACCATTTCGCCAATTTTTTTATCCTTCTATTACTTCAGATTACAGACTGACTGACATACTTGTAGGTTTCGTAACTTTAGAATAATAATAATTATGTTTCACGCCCACTCCGCGTCGCCCGTTATGAACTCATTTTATTGCACACGGAGTGTAGCGCTCACAT
>JAAAYG020029386.1:0-12397 GCA_009936455.2 Tomocerus minor
GGTCATGCTCAATGACCTCATCTTACCAGCAATTCGAAGTTTGCCAAATTATGCACATTCTCTTATTATGATTAGGATAGCGCGACGAGGAGGAGGCTGTACGACCAGGAGGCCAAGCGATCGGGCCGCCTCTGCCAATCCATTTATTAGGGAAGTTCTCATCAAACCATCTTCGGACATCTAAGCGAAAGTGCGCTAGAACATCATCCGGCATAATAACAAAATTCGCATAATTTTGTAAACGTCCAATTGAGGTCATTGAGCATGACCAGCTATCGACGGTCGCCGTTGCAAGTTCCGTTAAAAAAGAACGGCACAATTATCCCTCCAAACCAAATCACTGTCCAAACCACCGTACTGAGCCGTAAACACCGTTTTGCTCTTTAATTCAGATGGAATTCAAAAGCTTGGATTTTCTTGACTCCACATTCTGTTGCTTTGAATGTTTCAAAAAGCAAGCATTAGTCTATCTAAAGAGCTCATATCATCGTATTCTACTAATGAAATAACGCTCTTTCACATGACATGTACCTTGTTGCAATAGTGTTACTACTTTTTGAGTTATTAATAGAGAAAGTGAGAGAAAAATCCAGGTGAGTTCATTCTGCCCCACCCTGTATATACTAACTCCGTAAACCATTACTTTCACCACAGTTTTTATTAATGTGATATTTCTGTGGTGAAAGTCAGCGAAATTTTGATAGATGAGTGTAAGGAGTAAAAAAAATGGGATGTAACCTAGTTTTCTAATCGTACACACTTAATATTGACCGCAATAAAGAGATGTACACACAACGATTAATGATCTTAAATGAAACTTGTAATAACGATGGGGCAGTCGATTGTTAATATCGTTGAAGTTGGCAAAGATTAAAAAAAAATAGCAATTCCCGTGAGAATTGGGCAGTATAGGAGAAAACATGAAAATTAGAAGTGAAAGCATGCTAGGGATTTTCTCTTTTAACTAGTATGACTGGTGAAACAACATCGCAATAAAATCACACGTCGAATGAAACAAATTATCTATTGTTGCTGCATATTGCTGTCCCCAACCATTATATAATGCTTCATAATGTTAACAGACTTTATGTAGATGTGTATTTTGAATCCGCGGTCAAACATTCATTATGTCTTTTCGTGGGGAAAGTTTTCATTTGTTTGTCTTCCCAAGTAAAAAGAGAGAGTATATTTGTCGTTTCATTTCTATACACGAGAGGATGTATTGTCACCTAAAGTTTTAATTCCTATCATGCAGTTATGATACGCTAAAAACGAATGAATAAATGAATGTGAAAACGAATTGTTTATTTTTAAGACGAGTGCTGCCAACGGTAAAGCCGGGCTACATTCGGGAATTGTTGCCAGCCGAAGCTCCGCAAGAAAGTGAGCACTGGGAAGAAATAATGAAGGACATCGAAAAGGTGATAATGCCCGGAATAACTCATTGGCACTCTCCGCAATTCCATGCCTACTACCCGACGGCCAACTCCTATCCAGCCATCGTAGCCGACATGCTGTGTGGGGCCATCGGCTGCATCGGATTCACGTGGATTTCTAGTCCCGCCTGCACGGAGGTGGAGGTGGTCATGATGGATTGGCTCGGACAGATACTTCATCTCCCGCAACAATTCTTGAACTCCGGCTCTTCCGGCAAAGGAGGCGGAGTCATACAAGTTAATTCATCCCCTTTCTCCTTTTATTGATTGCTTTCTATTAACTTTCACCAATTTCATGAATTTCCATCATGTGTCGCCATTCCAAATGGAGTTGTTTTCACAGGGAACTGCAAGTGAAGCAACAGTCGTTGCTCTGCTTTCGGCCAGAGCGCGAATTCTCAAGAAACACAAAACAGACGAGGATTTTGATGAGTCCGCTTTAATTGGGAAACTTGTAGCCTATAGCTCAGGTTAATCTTATTTTAGTCTTTTGTTATTGTTAGAATTAGCAAATGCATGGACTTTTTAAAAGTAAAAATTTTGAAAATATTCTTTGGAAACTTGATTTGAATGGCCAGATCAATCACATTCATCAGTGGAGCGAGCTGGGCTTCTTGGGGCCATCAAAATGCGCCTGGTTAAAACAGGCAAAGATTTGCGACTTCGAGGAGAAGCCCTCAAAATGGCAATCGATGCGGACAAAGCCAAAGGATTGATCCCATTCTTTGTAAAGATATTTTCTATCCATTCAACAACAGATTACTTAAAACTAAGTAAATCCTGCTTTGTAGATTTCAAAAATATTTAGAGGTCTTGACAAAGTTTATTTTGGAATATAAGGTTGTGGCCACACTTGGAACCACTAGCTCTTGTGCATTCGACGCTTTGGACGAGATTGGAGACGTGTGTGCTAAGGAAGACAATATTTGGCTTCATGTTGATGCTGCATATGCCGGTACGTCATGTCACAATATATGTACTCTTTTTACTTATTCATGTGTCCTCTCAATAACAAACTCCAGAAATATAGACGAAATCTCCCCACCCCCACCCCTTTTATATGTAAATAAGTTACCGCTACATTGCTACTCTGTTTACAACAGTTTATTAAATTTTACATCAGAATAGCATTATTATGTGATTAAAATAAAAATGAATTAAATAAATGATAATGATCTGCATACAGGCGCTGCATTTGTGTGTGAGGAGTATCGCCATTTAATGAAGGGTGTTGAGAAAGCAGATTCCTTCAACTTCAACCCACACAAATGGCTCCTAGTTAATTTCGACTGTTCTGCCATGTGGGTGACAAATGCTGGAGACGTCGTGGATGCTTTCAACGTGGACCCATTCTATCTGAAACATGAAATGCAGGGGAAAGCTCCTGATTATCGAGTAAAAGGCTTTTAAAACTATTTATGACACAGATTCACATTCTACTTCAAATAACCACTTTCAATTAGTGTCGTTACTTTCTTTACAAATGTGTTGACTTTGAAAATCTTTTCATTCACAGCATTGGCAAATTCCTCTGGGACGACGCTTTCGATCTCTCAAGTTATGGTTTGTTATGAGGATCTACGGGGTGCAGAAGCTGCAGGAACACATACGCACTCAAATTAAATTGGCACATGAGTTCGAAAGTCTTTTGCTAAAAGACGAGCGATTTGAATTGGTCACTCCAGTAGTTATGGGCTTGGTTTGCTTTCGACTCAAGGTAAAAGCAAACTAAAACATCAGTCCACAATTTATCACTGTCTTAAAACCGAGAAAAGCTCATTTTCCCTTTTCGTATCTTCTAATATTTCCCATTCTCACATTTTGCTCTCTAACGAAAGTTAGTAATTCGAATTTCAAACTATTCACTAAATAGAAATATTACTAAATGAATTCGAAAAGGGCAACTTGGTATTTTAATAATTCAGACATAATAATTCAGATGTTTTAAATAGTGGATAAATTAAGCAATGCAAATAATTCTTGATGTTTGAGCAGAACAAAGGCGACGACATAAATGAGCAACTTTTGAAGATGGTCAATGAAAGAGGGAAAATCCATATAATCCCCTCTAAGCTCCACGGGCTGTACATTCTTCGCTTTGCTGTCTGCTCCAGATTTACCATCAGCGATGACGTCATCTACGCTTGGAAAGAAATTCAAGAAGCGACTACGTTGCTTCTTAAAAATTAATGTTGCTATTGATTGTGGCAGTCAACGGGCTAACTATTCACTCATTGACAAAATACCCGCAATCCGAAATTCGGATTTCTTAGAAATGCACAGAGTGAAAACTTAAAGGGAAATGGGTTTAAGAGTGAAAGTGAATGCACTTCTATGTGTGTCATTCATGCTAACTGATGCTAAAATAGTGGAAACAAGGGAACAAGGTCAGAGAAATGAAAGGGAGCAATTTAGAGAAACAAGTAGGATAATTAATGTTAAATTTTATTGTAAGACAATACACACTGACCATGAAAATTAGTAACAAGGGACCACAAATACATTCAATTGATTCATAGGAAAGCCCTTAGCTTAATAGCCTCCTTAAGGGACACTTAAATAATTCTTTGAAACACTTACACAGGGAATCCTGGAGACCAAGTCACAAAGACACGACCAACAAAGTTAATTATTATTATTAATGATATATAATAATATAGTATGTATACAATACTCGAGAGTTTAGAATAATTAATTATTGTAAAAACGTAACGTAACATAAAATTCCTCATTTCTTTGTCAAGTAGCACAATTCCTCGATAATGATCATCTGCGGGCACACAAGCTATTAAAAGTGAATCACCTAATACTTATTATTACGTACGTAACTATTGAACGGTGGTACATATAAAACTGCGCACTTTCCCAGCTCCTCTACCTAAATAACAACTGAATGAGTTCTTGTCACCTCTGCTAACATTATCATCAGAAATTATGCTACTTGTCTCCTGTCCCCTGACCTTACAGCAATTATACTAACTAGCTACAAATAGAAATTATTATTATCGCTCGATTGAATTCTTTTTCTGGGGAAACCCACAGCTTATATACGTACGACTAATATTCAATATATTACAATAAATCAATTATTAATAACAAAATTGCAACCCTATAACATAAGTAGTCCTTGTCGTTGCTTTTTAGACGGAAATAAATGAGATACCTATCGATGTTGCAATCTGAAAAGTTATTTGTTCGCCTCAGTTATAGGAAATTCATGGAATTCATTTTAGCATTTTCATTTTTTTATCCTTATAGCTATATTATCGTAAATAGTAGTAGACCTAGACCAGAGTCACCACTTAGGTATCGCTCTTCCACAACTTAATCGTTTTGTCATTTTCCAAAGCAGCAGAAGCTATTATATTTTCAGTAGGGTGACAGGCTGTGCACAGCACGATATCTGGTTTAAAAAATATTTTTTCCTTTAATGGGATCCGCATATAGAATTATTTTGAATGGATAAAAATAATCAGAAATTATAGTTTTATTATAAATAAAAAAGGTTTTACCTGTATGCCCACTCAATTTTTGTACGATTTCCTTTGTTTGCAAATTCCAAATATAAACTAAACAATCTTCGGATCCAGACACTATCCACTATCATAACAAAAATTATATGTCAACTCTAGAAGTCAATGATACTTTATTTATATTATGCAAAACAAAAAATCATTTTTGACTAACCTTTCCTCCCGTTACAGAAAAATTGGCAAACACGCAGTATTTTTCATTTTTGTGACCCGTGTAAGTTTTTAGGCATTTTCCTTTTGAGTAGTCCCATAGTTTTAATCTACATTCCATGAACAGTTATTTATATATATTTTTTTTAATAACTTATGTAACTCAAGAAAATATAAATAGCAATGAGACAAAATTCCTTACGTGTTGTCCAAAGTAGCAGCCAGTATGTATTTCCCGTTAGGAGAAAACTTTACAAAAGACACAGGTGGGTTGTCATCGTCAATAAGGGTTTTCAAACATTGCCCAGATGCGGTATCCCAAATACGACTACAGAAGAATATAATATATGTATTAATTATACGAAAAAACTTATAATGGACTCTTGTCGAAAAATCCCAAATCAATGGTTCTATAATTTAAAAAAAAAATCTGTCATATAGCATTCGTAATTAGTAATTTTTAAAAGCATTACCATAGACCATCATAACTGGATGACACAATTAGAGATCCATCTCGATTGAAGTGCACGGCAGACACAGGATCAGAATGAGCAGGTAATGTTTTGAGGCATTTGCCGGTCCTGGAAATTAGAAAATAACATTTAGTTCAGTTTGCTTTAATTAGCATTAGAATATTTACTAGCGATTTCCATTCAATTTTATAACCTCACCTAGTATCCCAAAGCCTCACTGATTCGTCAAACTGCAGAAAAAATATTTGACAATAAAAACGTAAATTAGGCACCAGTGCATTACAATAGTAAACAGTACTTCCCCCACAAAAATCATAAGGGAAAACTTACCGATCCAGAAACGATGAGATTCGATTGTGGGTTGAAATTACAGCAAAAAACATAGTTACTGTGCCCTTTCAGAGTTTTCAAGCACTTTCCGGAACTAAGTTCCCACACTTTCAATGTCTAAAAGTAAAATTTAACGATCGTTAGTATTAATTGCCTATTAATTTAAATACCTGCACATTGCCGTTACAGAAAAATTAAAATACTCTTTATAGACGTACACCATTTCAAAGTTCATAAGAGTTGTTACCGATATTAAAATATTATATGAATGAGTTATGTACCTTGTCATCGGAAGCAGATACGAGAAGACGGCTGTCAGATGACCAGGCAACATCTGAAAGTCCAAGTTTGTGTCCCGATATGGTTTTTTCAAATTTTCCATCGTAAGCTCCCCACACTGCGCCCAATTACAACAATGATTATTAACATGAGCATTAACGTACCGCTAGTAAAACCAATAAATAATTTAAACGCGTGTCAAAACAATAAAACAAACAACGTACCCTTTATCAATTTATCAGCAGAGCTACTGGCCAGCCATTCTCCGTTTGGACTAAATTTCACGGAAGAAACAGCCTTCGTGTGTCCAGCGAGCGTGTACTTCAAAGTATAGTTTGGTTTCTAAATGAAATCCTCACAATTAGCATATATTCAAATTTATAAACAATTATTTATCCAAAAAGAAGTCCTTAAATTGAAAAATAAATACCACAGCAGAAGAGTTTCCCTGTTTTGAGCCACTGGATGAGGTGGAACCCAAATTACTGGAATGTGAACCAGAGCCAAGAGGAACTGGAGCTGCTGGAGGGGGTAGCAGATTTTGTGGAGGAGGTGGCAAGTTCAGATTATCATCGGACATCATCTTGAACTAAGTAAACAAACAAAACAAAAGGTCAGAAATTTAAAGCCCACACTTCCAACTTGGACAATTCAAAAATGATTATCTTTCTAGAGCTATTCTACTCCTCCTCCAGTGATTTCTATTTAGTGACAACGAGTAGAAAGCACTGTGTACAGAGCAACAATATTGTCTATCCACAAACACAGAGAGCATGCAGGTTAATTAAAAATCAATTGAGAGAGAATATTTTATTATTACCTAAATGATCAGATGGTAAACAATAACTTAAAAATAAAGCCAGCAGGAAGCGTTGACTATTTTTGAAACCAGGTCGCCGACTCTTTCAAAAGGAGGTCAAAGTGGACTTGAGGAGATTCATGACGATTAGATATTTTTGAAAAGCTTTTGAAAAGAGAAATTACATGTACAAAATAAACCACTTTCACTTGGCTCACTCACATCAGTTCAGCTCTTGAGTTGTTCAGTTTGGCAGTAGTGAGTGGAGTCAGTGCGGCACAAATCCAATCCTCACTCGGACACACAGCCATACAGCTCTGTCGATGCGTTGTACTTCCACAGGTAAACACCGCGCAATTTACTCTACCCGCCAAATTCAAAATCCGCTAACTTTCAGTACCAAAATCATTTGCACAGATTTTCGTTACGTCAACTTATTTTCTGGACTAATAAATGCACACATACTAAATTACATCATATTTAGTCCTAACTCTAACTCAATTTAAATTAAATAACCTGTTATTTTGACTCCAAAATTTGTCCAATGTCACAATGGGGTTTAGTATTCAAGATAGCGTTATTATTTTTGGATCTCAGGTAATTTTTGAAAATGCTGATGAAATTTATTTCATGAAAATGTGTTACATTTTTAACTCAATATTTAATACAAGTAACTTACTGACTTTATGGTTGCGCCAGACAGAAATGCATTCGAGAATCTGTGGACTGAAGCCCTGGAACATCATAATAAAGACTATTTTTGATTTTTCCAGGTAATCTTCTTCGTAGGCGGATGGATATTCTTTGTCAAAAAACTCTTTAAAGACTATGAAGTTCACCATACCCTGGTGCAGCTCATTTTCTCCATCACTTTTGCATTATCATGCACTCTGTTCGAATTAATTATTTTTGAGATTGTAGGGCTTTTGGATTCCTCGTAAGTTTCAAAAATTTTTCACTGTTATTTGATTTGTTGATATAATGTAAACGTTTGTCGTAAATGTAATTTGACTGGATTAAATGTGTTTTTTTTTGCTACAGATCTCGATACATCCATTGGAATATTGCCTTGTACTCAATCCTGTTTATGACAATCGGCCTCATTCCATTTTATATCGGCTATTTTATAATTTCCAATTTACGAATAGGTAAAAACATCCTCTGTCAACCGTATTTAATTATTACTACTTTTTGCTTTGTGGAAATTGTATATTAAATATTGAAACATGTTATTTTTATTGCAGGGGGAAAAGGTGTGCAGCGAGCAATGTCCGTGTGTATATATGTAACTTATTTATATCTGTTCTGGAAAGTAGGTGATCCTTTCCCTATAATTAGTCCTAGGCATGGAACATTTTCCATGGAACAAGCCGTTAGTAGAGTAGGAGTCATTGGTGTTACAGTAATGGCACTTTTATCGGGTTTTGGTGCTGTTAATTATCCATACACGTCCATGGCTCTGTTCATAAGGTAGGCACATCCAACAATTTTATTAACATTCTAATGTGGATCCCACAAATATTCTTTAAATATTTTCAAAAATAATTATTTTATGCTAGACCAGTACGGTCCAGTGACATTCAAGGAGTTGAAAAAAAGTTGTTACAAACTCTAGATATGGCACTAGTTAAGAAAAGAAGATTGGCCGTCAATAGCAGAGATTCAGGAAATACTGGCGGTGGTTTTTGGAGCATTTTGACCAGATCTGATAGTAAGTTGAACTGAGAACATCAATACTTAAAATTGATCTGTAGATATAATACATCTTCAAAATGCAAATAAATATTAACAACCACATGTGAATGACTTCAGTTTTCAAAATTGCTATTCATGAATCATGATTATGTTTTCAGTATGTAGTATGTACTATTCACTGTAATTCGTCATTTTTTTTATTTAGAAGAAAACTTTGGAAATTTGCGTGACGAAATAGCCGGGTTGGAAGAGCTGAGTAGACACTTGTTCTTGGAAATAGTAGAATTACGCAACATGCAGGAAAGAGTGGAATGGTCGAAAACGTGGAAAGGAATCTATTTCAATTTCCTAGGCTATTTCTTTTCCCTGTATTGCATGTGGAAAATATTTATCGTAAGTTGAACAAATCTATAATATAATTTCTTTCACGAAATTTTTAAAAGCAAAGAATCCCGTAAAATAGAATTACATAAAAAAGTATTCATTAAACTTTTGTTCTATAGTGTACCGTTAACATTGTATTGGATCGAGTGGGAAAAGTTGATCCAGTGACGAGGGGTTTGGAGATCTGTGTTCATTGGATGGGTTTAGAAATCGATGTTCGCTTTTGGTCTCAGCATGTTTCTTTCATTCTCGTCGGTTGCATTGTCCTAACTTCAATTAGAGGCTTACTTTTGACTCTTACCAAGGTGTGTTTCAACTTTTGACCTAATTATTTCTATATTAATTTATTTCTTATACATCATTTAATTTTTTTGGTTTTTAGTTCTTTTACGCCATTTCCAGTTCTAAATCCTCTAACATTATCGTGTTGATTTTGGCTCAAATCATGGTGAGTATTTATTTATTGCCAAGTAGAATAAATATTCGTAGTTGACGATGAACATTAAATTATGAGTATTTATGCAATTTATGAAATGGTTGTCGTTAATTACAGGGGATGTATTTCATTTCGTCGGTACTGCTGCTAAGAATGAACATGCCTTCTGAGTATCGAGTGATTGTGACAGAAGTGTTGGGTGACCTCCAATTTAACTTTTACCATCGATGGTTCGATGTGATTTTCCTGGTATCTGCCTTGTCGTCTATACTTTTCTTATTTCTTGCTCACAAGCAAACGCCAACTGCTCATTTAGCCTAATATTTATTGTAATTGTTGTAGATGTATTGAATGTTAACCTACGAATTACAAATTGCAATGCGAACTGTGGTTATATAACGCTAAATGCTATATTTCATGTCAGATATATACCTTTACAATATTTATGTATCAGATTAAGAATGACTGAATAACCATAAAATTATCTTTAGAAAGCAATTTACTGGGAATTTGTGCCAGTAGGGAATCTACAGGAAATCTAATTTAAATATGCAGCAACGCACTTTTTTTCCATTTTATAATGTGATCTACTAAAATAAAAGATGTATAAATAATACAAGAAAAACATTCTCATTGAATTGTCTCATTTCCCTCAAACTCTTCTAACTCTCTATAATCACAAATCACAACTTAATTATTTTATATACGATAATTACATGTAAATTGTCTATAATTATTAAAACGTTTAAAATCTAAAATAATACTTTCTGAGGATGACGGCAATAACTGCAGGAATGATAGTGAGGATTTTTGAAACGAACAATACATTTTATTTTAAATTGACACTTAAATGAATACGAAAACATTCCGTCGATAAGATATTTAATTATATGATGGCTATTAGAACAATGTACAATTAGGTCATCTACTCAACGAAATTCAACCAATAACAATAGAGAAGTTAGGCAATGACATAATAAAAGGAAATGATCCAGAAAAGGATGCAGCAGCTAATGATTATAATAGAAGTCCACCAGGCAGAGCATAGCATTATGAGGTTTTAGTTTTATGATGATACTCGTCAGGGGCTTTTGAGGATTATTATTGATTACAAAATTACAATTAGGTAGGTATAGCTGGCTTGGCTGCATCTTCTGACGGGAAATTATATGTAGCGTAATATTAGAATTACATTAATTATTCTAACAAGATTCAGTCAATGATAATAAACGGGTCAATGCGCTTACTTACTAAATGCACTTAAATCCCTAGACACGACCTACACTCAATTTACACGTACGTAGGCATAATATTATGTCAACCTTAATAATTTGTATAGTCACTAACAATATTATCATTATTATTATTAACAAAGTCATTAGATTGATAGTAGTAATGTACGCCATGTAATATCCATAATTATTATATTATTATTACTATAATAATAATTATAATAATCTTATCCATTGTAGATTAGACTTATTATTAGACTATCAACATGGCTGTAAATATAAGTAAAGCGAGTTTAACAGCAAATCAACTTAATTAGAGCTTACAAAGATGCACACAATGAAAAATAAGAGTAGACAAGATTTTGGACAGTACAAAGAGTGAGTAAGTGAGTAGACATCCGGGGGCGATGAAGAACAATAGTCAAGTCAAAAAGCTCAACAAGACTCACCAGACAGACTAGGTCAACTATCGACACTACAAATTGGACAGACCAAATTATTTCCAACCTCCACACTTGACAACAATATCGATTTTAATTTAGCTTTACAAGTACATCGGACAAGCTACACAAGGATTCAATTCAGTAGATAAACAACATCCAGTACAAAGCACATACTACTTAACTCAGAGTATAAAAAGCAATTTTGACATTATTCACTAATTCTCTAATTGTCTAACCACTAAAACTCCTTTTCCCCCGATGCGCAAGTCAACAGTTAAATACAGACTGCAATTTTTAAAATTAAATTACAACAATCATTGTAATTTTAATAATAACCACTGAAATTCTCAACAGAAGATTTCAAGCAGAAGATTTCAATGTCATTAATTAGAAAGTTTCAAGCCACGTCACTCAAAAGATTTTAAGTAGACAAAAAAGGCAATTTCATGTCATGGCCATTCTACTCCGGATTTTTGCTTTTAAATATTATGGCAGTCTTTTTGGTATACAGCAATTTCATTAAAATTCAAGATTTGCAAATAAATCTAGCGCTGAAATTAGAAATCAAAAATATTCCCTTTCCACAGACTATTGCATTGCAATTTCTATGGGAAAAATATTTTAAATTTCCTGTCATCGGCAGAATCCAATCCTCCTTAATTAATAATGTAATTGCTCCATACTAATAAAATGTTATTATTATTAGGAATGAGCGTAGTGGCAGATTAAGAATTATTAGATGAGGAATCAGGAGTCTTAGAAAGAGAGAGAGAGTAAAAGGCATGTATGTAGTAGTTTAGCCAGCCTTTCTGACATTCACTTCAGATTGGGGCTTGCATATTGTGGCAGAATAATTAGAAACATAAAATAGTACTTGCAAGACAGACAGTAGTTTAAGATTACGTAACAATACTAGTAACTACAGAATACATTATATCTAGGATAAGACTCTTCAATGTTAAAAGTTGAAAGCTGAAGGCTGCGCAGGATTGAATTGGAACTGTTGCTGAGGTGCGTTCGGATCCACACTCGGAGCCACTTTGGCGTCTTCCTCTTCCGCCCCGAAGTACCTTTCGATCATGTCAAATACCTTTTGATAGATATCCATGTTCTCGTGAGACTGCAGAAATTCTATCTTATCCAGACCTGCAACAACCAATAATATTTATTAGTTTTTATCATTAGGGCAACACCAATCAATAATCAC
>JAAAYG020029397.1:0-15874 GCA_009936455.2 Tomocerus minor
TGATTTTCGCGTATGCATCGTTTTGAAATCTAGTAATTGAGGTGTGAATAGGATCATGAACTGGAATAAAATGATTATTTTGTTATTTGTGAATTAGGTTGAAGGCTGCTTTCAAAACAAGACGTTAGCCATGAAAGTCTACGGCGTAAGTCTACTCCTGGTGACCTTTGCCTTTGTAGCCGGGAAGGAAACCTCAGAAATGCACACTCCGGCTTTAGCTAACTCAAATTCGGAAAGTTTCGGTACAGAAAATGAGAACAATGAGGACGAAGGCAAAAGTCCGTTTCACGAACCAGCTTTTTCTGTTGGAAAGCCATCCTCTGCTCATCCTCATTTCAACGAACACAGTGCATACCACATCCCGGCTATTGCAAATGGACAATCATCCCATATAATGCACCATCAGCATCCTTTGAATACTCCGGTCCATGCGACAATTGTTTCCAGCAAAAATCCAGATAATTCTTCTGAGATTGGAGCAGCCATTGTGACTGAGCATAAAAGTCCCACTTTTCCTGGGACGCATATTTCCGGAATATCTACGTACAGCAGTTCGAATTCAGAACATGTTCCAGCAGTAGCAGTATCTGGTGTGGCATCACCACATCCACACCCAGTAGCTGTAGCAAATCCTAGCAAGGTACCATCTCACCCTCACTTTACCGGTTACGCAAGTTTTGGAGGTCATCCGACCAACCACGAAACTCACAGTCCGGCGGTAGCTATTCCTAATAGTCATCGTGATCGACCTTCGTCAATTTGGGACACAGCAATAACACATGGTGCTGAAAACACTGAGAGAACTGTTTATAAATTCCCTGCCGTGTTTCGTGCTTTTACGCAGTTTGTCAAGCCAGTATGGTCAAAAGTTTCAAGTGCTTTTCCATCACATCATCGAAGAATGGATATAGACAGAGATTTAGAAGCTTCCCTTCCCTCTTACAATGAAACTGATTACATGAACGCAACAAATCTGATGAAATTCGAAGAAATCGTGCAAACAAACCGCCAAAAATGGGAAATTCCTGTCAATGAAGATGTAATCAAATCTCAAGAGTTCAAAGACTTTTGGGTTGTATATAAGCAATATCTGGAGAAACAAATGCTCCTTTTACAATCTCATCCAGAACTTGAACAGCAGTCTCCACAAACAGATGCGGTTCTAGAGTCATTACCAAAACCAAATAGCTCCAATCATCTTTATGACAGTTATTTGAACGTACACAGGTATTGTGTCGAAAATAAGGCATCTTCTTTTCCTCTCTACCAGGAAGATGCGGCTAATTGCAGTCACTTCTTCAAATGCTACAGGGGAAATGCATACCATTTTCAATGCGCTAAGGGCACCTCGTTTAGTTCTGCTGTAAATATGTGTCTCTACTCAAAGGATGTCATCTGTGGACTCCGACCGTGATCTATTCTATTTTTAAAGTCACTATAAACAAATATTATGAGAAAAAAACGATATTCTTATGACTTGCGCACTAGGTAATCTCATAAATGTATAGATTTATTATTGTTGAATTTTCACTACATATTTATTGTAATAAGAAATTCAATGACCAACCACAATTTGATTTATATATATATATATTATATCCCTATTGCTGTTACAAACGAAATTGTGCAGTGGCTATGGCCAATTGCGTTATTACTAATTGTGTATCTCCTGACACAAATATTAGGATGATTATAATTTGTGAAACACATTGCAGTATGTTGCTCTCTGCGCAAATTCAAATAAATGAAAATTGTACATAAAACTATTCAATGGACTAAATCATTATTATTACACACGTACGACTGACATTGAGTGCGTTTTAGATTTACACGGCTACATAACCAGTATGTGCGTGTATTTACAATTTATAAGTAGTGATTAATTCATTTTCAACAGTTTATAAAGCATTTAATTCACAGTACATAGTAAATTACATTTAGATTATAGATGATCATAGGTTACTTAGCAGGTAGGTTGATAATATTGAGTTACATTGAGTCACAAGTCATAGTAGCTGTAAGGTACATTAGGTACATTTTAATGAACTACTCAACTACTTAATAGGTTAGATCATGATAGATAATAATGATAACGATTTTAGGTATTTTTAATAGTATACGATGATGTTTAGCCAATGAAGAGGCTGATACAAATTTTGAGAGTTTATTTCTATTACTATTATGGAAATTCTGGACTTACATTTCATAATTAAATGCTTTAAAGAGGATGAATACGGAGTTGTACTTAATAATTAAAATATGAAAATTGGAGAAACAGGGAAGAGGAAAATACTGGACGCTAATAGATTTCATCTTGCATCAAATGCTCTATTGATTCACATTTGGGTCTTGCCTGTACTGTACCACAATTAAAGTAATCTATCGCTTTGGCATAAGTAAGGGACGATGCATATAACTATTACCTGAATACAATTCTAGTTACTATTCTCGAAATGAGTTTTAATTAGCAGTGTATTCAGGCAATCAGAATCAGATTACGCCTTTCGTCATTAATTTTTACTTATGTTTGGTTTTTCTATACATATGCTTGTGCATCTGGCACAGTCCCCTACAAATATTTTAGTTGAGACTGTCTGCAACGACTCCAGCCATAGCTGATAAAAATTTAGTACCCTATCCTAGCACATATTTTCCTGAGAGTACCTTTTTAGAATTTGAATGATCTGTCTATACTAGTATTGTAGAATAAATAGGCGTCCCCTTCCCTGGATTCTGTTGCTAATTCGTTGTGATAATAGCCTACTCACTGTATAATAATGATAATAGTACTGTATAATAATACCTAACTTAAAAAACCTATTCATTGTGATGTCGATGAGACTAATGTAAACGAGGATAGAAACAAATAAGACAAAAAAGCTACAGACATACAACTAGATACTGCATTTAATTTCATATTTCGGTAAGGTCTAATTGTGTACTGTAAAAGCACTTTATCTTCTTCCACTTCTCACAAAGATGTTTATCGTATTAGTTTGTAATGGCAAATACTTACAAATGTGGTTAGAAGCATTGTTTAATCAGTCTTCTTGGGGAAACTAGATGGAATGCCTAAAACTGAATTTGAAACATCATTCCAATCCCTATATGGTGTGTGGCGTGGGCCAAAATAAAATCCGGCCGGGACTTTTTCTCCGTAAAGCATTGTAACTGGTCCCATGTAATACCGACCGATGATAGAAGAGCCACGTTTAAGCTGTTTCGTGTCTCTTAGATAACTCCAACACTCCAGCCAGTTGTCGAACTTAAGGGTATGGGGCTGGCGACCAATGCACAGCTTGTTATTGACGGCCATTGTACTTGCTACAACAGTAAACTGGTAGGAGACAGCATGGGCGACCACCTAGGGAAATAGTAATAAAAATGTAATCACTAACTCAGAAAAACCAAATTCTAAGTACAAGGTACTTATAAAGTATTATCTACAACTATTCATTGCCTAAATAACTGAAACTCTCAGTATGTGGTATGAGAAGGGTGTGAGTGAAGGGTCCAACCAGCTTAAAATTGGATCTTGCATACTTGCATGACATAGTGTGGCTTATTGTACAACAAAAATTTGTGATATGTAGGACTACTTACACTTGCAGCCATATTGCTAGCTTGATCCACGGTGTGGTTATTTTTCCCAATATAGCTATTGATCATGTAGACTAGAGATGCGGTTACTGAGACCAACAGTATTTCGCCAACGAGGCGAGGAACAAGGCCAACGAAAAATCCTGTGATAAAAATTATGATGAAATAGTGATTTGTTTATAAATATTTTTTTTCCAATAAGATGTTAATGGCAATTAATTTTTATTCGAAAAAAGGGGTTCTCAAAACCTTTAATGCCATCTTCATCTAGTATTGTTGTAATTGATTCCCACAGCGAACTGTAACAACAAGACTTATTATATAGAGATATGTAAAATAGAACGTTTGTTAAAACTGCTAATAGTCAAAATATTCGATCCGACTGCGCACAAAAGGTGTACAATTTGACAAGTATATCTAGATATGACTCAACGGAACGAATTCATATTTATATTTTTAGAGATATCGAAGAACAAATATGTAATGTCTGTGAAAGACTAATTAAAAATAATTTTGTATCATACTTGTATTTAGTTTCTCGCCCAACAAATTGACCAACAGTTCGTACCATAACTACATAAAACGGGTGAGAAGCAATGGTACCAGCCCCTGTGCACACAAGCTGCCAACCCGTTCTCTTCACTGCATTTTCCAGTTTTCCTGTTTCCAAAGGACTACGTAACCAAGTATCAGATTTGATTACAACTGCATGTCTTTCTTTGTTACCGGGTTCATTGGAGTGATCTTCAATAGCATAAGGACGCCTAGCAGCTACTTGATTGTGAACGAAAGTAGCAACAGTGTTTTGACACAGAAAAGGAACTAGGCCCCTGTAGCACCCCCAAAATCCATCAACAGATTTGATGTACCTAACTACAAATAAAAAAGTCCGCGACAATTTTAAAGTAAAGTAAACTAAATTATTTCATATTAAAACTAAATTATTGGATATTAAGAATTTTGATAATGCTATACTGTATTGAAATATATTTGGCAATGCCAGATAAGGGTTTCCAAAAAATGATCCTTTTGTCGGTGGAAAAGGTTCGTAACCAATCTAAAGATTTAAATTAATATTACAATTAGTTGCCATTCTATATAAAAGAGATACAGGAAATTTTTATGCGAACTATAAATTAAAAATGACAATTCGGAGTGAATTGTTTGACAGGGTACCTGTATAAGTGTCTTCGCATAGTTCATTGGATAGCAGGCAACTTGATAGCCCGTTTGGAGAGCCACAGCACGGATTTCGGGAGTGTTTGCCTCTATGCTCCGTCTAAATCTGTCCATCTGTTATAAAATAATATGGAAAATATAAAGCTACAATACAAATTAATGATTCTTTTTCATCCTTTAGTATGATTTTATCAGAATTTTCAGTGATAAATATATATAATGTTTTAGTGATTACAGTTAACAAGTTTAATGTATTATCTTGTCCAGTTCAAGATGGATTAAGTAACTCCGGGTGTGGATATCTTGGGGAATAAAAACAATGACCAATGCCTTATATCCCTTTTTGTTTGTTGTTTTACGGCACACAAGCTAGGTGCTTCCTTTTAAGTCTCCCGTCACCCGTGCCACTCCTGAGAAGCAATAAAAACATTATTACATAAAATGGACAACCAACAATCAAAATGAAATCATTTATTTATATAAGGGATGTGATGAGGTCAAAGACCGAAGCGTTTTGTCACATATTTATACGCTAAAACTTACAGTAAAGCATTACCAGCAAATTCATGCGTCATTTAAAACATGCAGAGACGAATATTATACTATACTAGAGCACCTAAAAAACAAACCCACCTGAGGAAAAATATAAATGCTGTATCTGAGCTTACCTTAATTTTATTTAGTTTGATAATGCCTATGACTTAATTAGTTTCAGCAACTAAAAGATAATTATTTTTCTATTTCTATCTATAGTTTTCCGATTCTTACGTCAATATCCGTCACCTAATGCTGGACAATCAATTCTCGAATGTGCCACATAAAAATATCTCCTACTTTTGAATTTTGATACTCCCGCTTATCCACAGCTACATTCAACTCGAATCGCTCAGTTTTGTTTTCTGTTATCTCCACGAACGAGCAAGCAGTATCCATAAAATCGCTATTGGCAATGGCACGCGACTGACGCGACTGTCGTAATTTTGTCCGGTCGTCGGAATTTTGGCAAATGAGAATGAGATAAAAAATTAGAAAATCTTGCATGTTGTCCATCATGCCATACATGCCATTATTGGCATTAGACCAACTAGAAATTGTGAAGCATTCATGGAAATTATGTCTAAACACTTATGCATTTATAGCCTTACCTTCCATTTACAAAAGCTGCACAAAATAATTAATTTTAAAATCCCAATAACACAGATTAATTTTAGATCACTGCACTTATGACTATGACGTTCCCAATATCAAGTGATGTGATCAGTACTGTTTATCAGTACCCTTTATGACCTATTATGGCTACCCCGATGTATTACAAATATTTATGTAGTACAGAGTACAGCATATCATAGAATGATGTTGAGGAGGAATTGCATGCACAACGGAAGGAAAGTTGTCTCATCAATTCAACTTTATAAAAAATATATCTTTCTACGTTATGTATTTCTTTCAACTGGTGCTATGAGCCTATGGCTGTTGTTCTATGACTAAACCTTACTCACTTGACCTTAATACAGTCTTAAACCAATACGCACTGTACACACATAGGTACTGTAATAAAATAAAATATCGTGTCCCAAAATATGCTCATGCACGAAATGAGTCTAAAACTATCTCATAATAATATCTCATACTTGGGGTTGTGCGTGGGATGACAAAATACATTTCATTTTCTATAACCAATTGGCATTTAAAGAAAAAGAAACTAAAAACAAATGCAATATATGTATAAGAAATTCAAATGGGAAGCTCAGACGTTTTGCAATCTGAACACGGAAATTAAGTATTAAGAAAACTAGACAACTATATAGATAGAGACACATAGTCTAAAATCTATACTATATACTCGCTCATTGACAAAATCCACAATTCTCAGTTTGGAACTTTATTTATTGCCATACAATTACATAAAAAGTAGAACATTGAAATCGAGTTGGTTCCCGAAGTAGACATATATTCGAAAAGTGTTGGGTTCGATTCCCGATGACCACTTTTTTAACTTTACCATTTACATTGAGAAAGCTAAAACAAATTCTTTCTAAGTGAAGCATTGTTAAATATGTATCCATAAAGACGATTTCGTTGTGTATAATTTCGATGTGCAAAGCAACAAAAGGCTATATTCAATTTGCAACTAAACAGCTCCACGGTTTGTTGAGTACCCATACGGACTAATAAGCAAAGATATATGCACAGTTTCAGCAGCGTCCTTCACTTCGAAAACAATGTCTATAAACGGGTAAATTGTCTGAAGGCCCAGGTCGTTGTAGTAAGTTTTCGTATCAAAATGAAGTTTATAAATGCCAGGAATAAACTTTTCAGGAGAGATGACATGAGAGGCTTTCCCAGTAGTATTTGTAACCCTATATTTGACAAACAAAATTCTAAATTCAAATACCATTTATAACGCTATAATAAATTAACCAATTCAAAGACGCATCTATGTGTATCATCTATATTCTACAAAAATGAAATTTTACTTTTCCGAGTGTACAGTCCATTCGTTATTTTCCTCCAATCTCCAAGTAGAAACTTTAAGATTTTGGGCTGGCTTGCCAGTAGCTGAATCTATCATATCCGTAGTAATCGGATTTTCGTTTATCTTCGGCTATATATGAACAAAATCACATGTAAAATGTTGGAACCGATTTCCATAACTCATGACCACCTCTTTAGAGCTATAAAAATGCTTTTAATTTGAGATACGACCTAATGTGGTGAAAATCTGGAGCCTTAAATTTGGTTTACCTTCATTGCTTCTTCTTTTAGTATTCTCTCCCTCTCCAGTAATTCCCTTTCTCTGATTTCCGTTTGTTCTCTCAATTCCCGTTCTTTAATTTCGGTCTGCTCTCTGAAAAAGCTTTCCCTGAAATCTGTCACAACTTTTTTACAGGCATCAGGAATTTTTGTATCATCTTTTCCGCTGCTACCCCCGGCCGCATCTTTAGCGTCTTTACTAGCATCTTTTCCGCTGCTACCCCCGGCCGCATCCTTAGCGTCTTTACTAGCATCTTTATTGTCTTTACTCTCTTTACCACTTTTACCTCCTCCATGATCACTTCCAAAAGAAGAAGACTGGGCAGAAGCCCCAAAAGAATTTTCAGTTCCTGCAGTTTGGGAACTCTTAGCTCCAGATTTTGGAGATCCAGACCCAGATGATCCAGATGCAGGTATAGGTACACCATTTTTAATACCTGTAAACCAATATTAATAATGCATAGTATCTGTATTTCTGGTATTGATGATGCTTGTGTGTCATTTTAATAGTAATCCGCTGAGTGTGTGCATTAAAAGTTGCAACTTTTTCAGTTATAGTGATATTGCAGTGATAATATCCATAAGTTTTTACTGATTTTTCGAGCAGCAGCAGCAGGGTCTGGAAATTTAGCCATAAAAGCTCTGCCTTCAGGAACATCTGGTTGTTGACCATGATGAGAACGATGACGATTACTGTTTCTCCCCTTAAATACAAATTATATAATTTCCAACATTTTAAAATATTTTTCTAATTTTTTAGTTGTATGTTGTATATAATACATACAACATTAATTATATATATTATATATATTATAGAGGGAGCGGTCATCATCATCGATTATGGGTTTTTTCATAGTAATAATGTGGCGAAAATTGAGCCACTTATTACATTGAAAGGGTCTTGACATCTACTGGGACAGCAAACAAATTATTACTAGGCTGCCTGACTTGCTGACTGACTTCAACACGGTTGTGCAGTGAAAAATGTTTCAGGCAAATGAAAAATATTGGAAGTCATGTTTATGCCCCAGTAGATTTCGAAAGAAATTCACAAACTTCGCCACGCTCACGTTACTAGCTAAAAACCCCATCACAATGACAATATATTCACCCCCTTGATATATATTATGTGTGTAGTAAGATTTGCTAGGTACCTCCACAAAAAACGCAAACCCGACAATTGCAAACAAAAGACATTTCATGTTCATGATCAATTGATATGGATGTAATGTTAAACTTTCCTGTAAATGCGAGTTATGCTAT
Organism: Tomocerus minor; assembly: GCA_009936455.2. Lineage (NCBI taxonomy): Eukaryota > Metazoa > Arthropoda > Collembola > Entomobryomorpha > Tomoceridae > Tomocerus > Tomocerus minor. The sequence goes on from JAAAYG020029397.1 coordinate 8,797, forward strand.
AATATCTTGTCTTAGCCGTAGCTGATTAAATCAAACAAAATTAAGAAATCAATTGAAATTCCAATACAAACAAGTAGGTAGCTATCAAAGTTTATTCACTCGGACACATTTAAAAACATTTTGCAGTCTAACCCAGTGCAAGACCAATGAACCTTGACAAGGTTTACTGTATAAAATAAACAATAAGACAAAAGAAAATCTATTGTACATCCGCAATTGTAACAATAGTTATTTGTTGTAATTCACAATTAATAGCTCTATGGTAGACTGCATACAATGCATACATTCATATAAAATTACTACGTACTACAACTAAAAAAAATGTCACAATTTGTATATCAATTCTGTATACCGATAACGTATGTATGTGGATTTAATATAACATGTACAATGTTCAATTTCCATGTGCTTTACTGCTCAGTACTCACAAAAGAAAATATATTATTCATCATATAAAAATATTAGTGATCTATGCATAAATACTATATTATATATATAGGTTTAAAACATTCGTCTATTGTCCATTACAACAGGAAATGAACACAAGTAGAGACTGTGGGTGAGACACAAAGTAAATGATAGGTCAATGGTCACAAAGTAGTGTCCAGCCAATTAATTTTAATTGTGGTTCTATTCCAACCCAAAATTTGAATTGTATTTCATGCTATATATGTTATTAATGTAATGAAATCAGCCAATTATCATTATGGATTTACTCGTTTACCCCAAAGAATTTGCAGTAGAAACGAGTCGAATGATATCTTATCATTTCTATATATACCGTATTTTGTCTTAGTAGGATAAAAGTTCACATATAGTACTAACGCTGTAAAATTCAAACATCATTATTATTGCCTTACTCCAGCAAGAAGCTTTAAAACAATGATTCCCTAGAACAGCATTAATGAAAAAAATTACTAGAATTGCATGCAATTCAATTATCAGTATACGTCCACAAACTGAAAAAGTAATTGTAGCATTTGTAATTTTGAATGGCTAAGCTACAATAATATTAAATACAATTAAATACAACATTTTTTTTATAAAATTACAAAAATTGATAATAAAATATAGATATACTACTGAAGTATTTATATACGAAAGGGGTAATCCTACTAATTAGAAGCGCTTTCAATATGTTTTCTCTTTTATTTCCTTTTCACAGTGGGTCATGTGCATATATGCGATTTTTACAAAATAAGGGTTGTATTTTACGTTTCTTACAATTTAAACTACTGCATAAGATACAAAATACATGGGCCTAACTATGTATTTTGTTAGAAATTCTATTTATAAAAGGTCTGGAAGAAATCTGCAAAATTACTAACTGTTAAAAAGCAATTATTTAACAAGGTATATATATATAGTACAGAAATGCGGTTCACATAACTATAAGTACTTGGGTTAAAATTATAAATGCGTAAAGAGATTCTACGATTAAGAATTAATATTTGATATATATTATTTGTCTTCTGTATAAAAACAACACTTATAAAACAACATCTGCTTAACAAAGGTAAACTGCCCCAAATGTGTGGATAAATATAACATACTAATAAAATTGACGACAAAACAGTTCTTATTAGTTTTATATATTAATCTTTGCAGCATGTTTATTGTGTACAGTACTAACTATATACATCTTTATAAATATAAATAACAAAAAGCAGGTCAGTACAATTGAGCATTCAGATTCACACTTTAAAAAACCATGTATTTATAAATGTATATGGTTCACACTATTTTTACTTATTTAAACGGTTTATGTTTGCATTAATATATTATTACAATGAGGTTTATTCCTCCAATTAATGCATGCATTGAATAATTTAAATAATTTAAAAGTAGGCTTTCGGTTTAAATACAACTGCTGCCTAACATTCATTCGTATCGTGACAAATAAAACAAAAATAAGTTAAAAAAATTAGTTTTTAATGCTTATGTAGAAGGTGCTGGTGTATTCTTGCTTTGAATTATTCAGCATTTCCGTATAGAATTATCGTTTACTGAGAATTGGTATATAAATATCACATTACTTGAAATATTTGTGTTTCCCTAGGTGGTATGAATACTACTTTTAGGATGGGCACTAACATTTTACAAGGACTGCATGGAAGGGGCCTTCATTTTCCGGAAGAATATCAGATGAAGACCAACATTCGGTTTTCGGGTCATATACCTCAACGGAATTCAAGAGCTCGTCGTTTTGACCTTTACCTCCAAATACATAGATAAGCCCTCTCAAAACCACGGCACCTAAATAAATACATTTTTAGTAAAACATACTAAGAGCAAAAGCATCATTGAAAATAGATAAGTACACAATTTAATTATTAAGACTTACTCATTTCTTTCCTTGCAGTACGCATAGAAGGGCATATTTCCCATTTTCCAGTGAAATTTCCATCAAAACATTCCACCGATTGCAAAACTTTACTCCCATCCCAACCTCCTATGGCGTAGATGTAACCATCCAAGAAAACGACACTATGGAACATTCTCTTTTGTTTCATTTGTTTGCTCGAAGCCCACAAACCATTAGGAGCAGGGTATTCTTCGACTAAGGGTAAGACCCTGGAACAGCTAGCTCTTCGATTGGGTTGCCCACATCCGCCAACCTATACAGGAAAATGAAAATCTTAGCAAAATGAACATTTCAAAAATATATTCACATTTTAATTTTCCTACCACATAAATCGTATTCTCGTCATCCACTGTCACACCGTAAGCATCACGCGATCGATTAAGAAAAGCAATTTTCTCCCATTCATTACTGTGGGTTTCTCCGTCGAATTTCAAGACTTCGACTGTATTCATAACAAAGTCACCTTCTCCAATGTTGCCACCAATCTTGAAACAATTCCAGAATACGGACAATTAATTATAATTCAATATTGTTGATTTTTTGCTTTTAATTCTTCGTATAACATTGCTTTTCCTTACAGCGTAAATATCTCCTTTCATCACTACAGCGGAAAAGTAACACCGAGAAACGGTCATTGGTGGACAGGGTACCCACAATTGCTCCTTTTGCAATTGAAGTGAATATACATCCTGAGTTACATGGCTTCCTTTTCGTCCTCCCAAATGGTAAAGAACATTATTTCGACATAAAAATGCATCACTGTCACGAGCTTCTACATTAGCTAAAAATATCTTCGTGTTCATCTGAAATTCAAATATAACATTGGTTAAGACTCAAAATTAAACTTTTGGCTACCTGACAATGACATAACATTAACATACCTCAGTCACTTCTAATAATTAAGTATGAAATAATGGTATAAAATATAGTTTTATAATAAAACAGGAAATGTTAAAAAGTTGAACAGCCGAAGTTTAGTTTAACATGTCAGGCGTGATGTGTCTTTGTGTAATATCATTAATATGTCATGCATTATTCTGGGTGATAAGTTTACTTTCTGCATGTTCCATATCTAAGGGAATTTTATTAATTAATAGAGCCGATTTTAGAGAATCTGAGTTTGTCAGTTCAAATTAATCATTCTTGCAAAAGTTGCACTCTTATCTGTGTACAAGCATCTATTTCGTAGAATTGGGGTCTATGACATGAACATATTTAAAGGTTTTGGCCAAAACTGCACAAAATCAGTTCTTTATGCTGTGTGGTAGTGAATGTGTTTAGATGTCTTGAAATGTTTCCGTGTCTAAATTCATATTTAGATTTTTGTCCGACTTTTGTCTCAAAATAATCCTTAATTTCATCGAAACTTCCCTTACAGTGCTTGCAAAAATTAGCATTTTATATCTAAAATTAACAATTACTAAATGTTCATACCATAACATCATAGGACCACACTGTTCTGTATCCATTTTCTTCGAGTCCACTAATGATGATAAGAGTATCATTATTTGATGGGGGAATTGCTGGCTGTAATAGTGGTGGCAATGGAGATGATAACGATGGTGGCAGGGCACATGATACCGATGGCGGCATTGGAGATGATAATTGGGGGAATATTGGTGACAACGTTGGTGGAAGTGTTGGCGATAACATTGATGGCAGTGTCGGTGACAACGTTGATGGCTGTGATACAGAAAAGTCGTCATCCGAATCTAATATAATATCCTCCTCAGATGCCGGCCATTTTTGTATTCTAGGTGTTTCTGGGATTAGATCTTCCTGTTCAATTTTTACAACATAGTCTTCAATGCAATAGTCTTCAATGCTGATATCAGGGTCATCTTCAAAAATATTTCGAGAGATATGGATGAAACTTTCCTCCACGTCATGTAATTTCCTCCATTCTGGACAATTTGAGAAGATAGGATGGTGAGCCAGTATTTCATTTTGGATCTCAGGAGTCAAACTTTCCAATTTGACTTCCGTTATTAAATGGCCAATATGACACTTCCTCTGTTCAATATCATGCTCTATCCATGAGATAGCTGCATGACATCTCGAAGCTCTGGATGAACATCGGCATACTTCATCACTTTTGAATAGTTCAATGACCTGAACAAAAATTTAAAAAAAATCACTGATCCAATATTTATTTTAGCTTGATTTTCTCATTCCTAACAGCATATTATTTTCAACTATGGTTTCATTATCATGTAAGTACAAGGATTGTCATTGATAATATCATAGCTGATAGACTAATAGTATATAGCTACTAGCGAAAAGTTTGGTCGATAATTCGAGAATCCTGTTAATTTCAGCCGATTTGTATGTTGCCCAAAGGAAACCCTCTTTTAATGACATTTGACAGATATTTGTCATAAAATATGTTGTCATGTAATGTGTGTTGTATATATCTTGGAAGGTCGTCGTGATATAGCTCACTTGAAACTGTCCGTGGACATCATTCATAAAGCCGAAACAAAAGACTCCAAAGCTATTAACCGATTTCCGCAAAATCTCGTGAAAATCCTTTTAAGCAATGGCAAAAAGAGATACTTGTGAAATAGTGACCCATGTATGACAAAACGGCTAAAAGTAACAAGAATTCTCCACCAAAACGTTTTCATTATTATGTTGTGCCGGTGAGTGCCACTATATGGTTATGTCCGTTGGTTGTGTGAATATTTACAATTTTGTAAAATTTTCTAAGTTTGAAATTAAGTACCTCGTTGTAAGGTAGTTCAAGAAAAGGAGCGTGGCTTTTGAGAGAGTCCAATTCTCTGGCAATATAATTTTGAATGTACAAAACCAGTTCGGACATTTCGTACATGTTTGCAGATCTCAATATTTGCCAACAGTCAAACTTTTGGATATTATCCACTATGTAATCGACACATGTTGTTTGTGCAGTTGCATGACTGAATTGCCAGGCTGTGATCAACACATTCCAGACGTTGTCAACTCCAACATTAAGCTCTTCATTATAAATATAGCTGGAAAAGTCAAAAAGTAGAATTATTTTAGCTATTTATATTTTCTCTTGTTAAAGTTGTCTAATTGCAAGTTGCAAAATTAATTCCTTTTTACTTCAGTAATATACGGAGACATTGAGGGTCAACATTGTGAGCTGTAATGGCAACAGGCTCCTTTTCGGGGCACAGTAATTGAAGCTCCTTTACAACTCTTCTGTGTACTAAAATGACTTCTTCTGTTGGACCGACCAGAAGCTTAATAGGAGGATGTGGTGTCCATCCTATATATGATCCATCCTTATTGTTATTACATTTTGCAGCCCAGCCCTGTAAAATAAGAATATGTATAGCTACACTTTTTCAAAGATACACAATATACTATTCCAAATACAATTTAGATTATTTTAACTGTAATTTTACCGTGGATTTCCTTTTCAGAGGATTCGTGCTTGCCATTTCAGTTTCAAAATATATTCCACATTTATGAAGGGAAAGTTCCAATCTTGTAATCTTGCTGCTGTTATTCTAAACAAAACAAACAGGCACAACAATTACTATTTTGTACTTATATTGATAACATTATTAACTTGAGACACTCGAGTGTACAGTTGCATAAAAATTACGCTTTTAACGAATTTTGTTATAATTTTACTCAATACGATACTTTAACAATTGCTCTATAACACTGTAATTAACGGATTTTAGATGAGATTTTCTTGATATAGTATAGTACATAAATATAATATAACATTCAGATGACTCATGTACAGCAATGTACCATAATAGTCTATTAATAGACATCAATGTAATAGGTTGAAGATAACCTCCACAGGGAGAGTAAGTTAAAGAGTAGCAATAATTGAGATAAAAGCATTATACAAATATAATTTAGTTAATTAAGTAGGTAGGTACCAATAATGTTTATTTACTTTGCAATGTTCATGGACGACGAATGCACGGATAAAGGGAATATCAAAGTCTACAATATTATCGTTTCATTTGTGTTACATATTTTCCGTCGTAGATTCGCCGTAAATAAATAAGGAGGTCCCCTGTTAATGTTTCTACCATCCTAATAATTATTTTCACTGAAGCGATATCAAATATACGATATAACTGCACTTAATGATTTCACCTAGGTACTTCCACATTTAACTGCTTAGTTATTTATTCGGTCCTTTCCCTTTCTTTGTTTTTCCAGCAAATCGTTAAAGAAATATTTAGTAGGGGCGTTAATGCTCATATTTTATCCATAATACACTTACACGTAATAGCATGTGTTGAGATTCTGATATACACTAAATAGAACATCTATCTCCGTTTTAGTCTAGTTATGTATCAACATGGAACAAAAATGTCAGTTAAGCAAAAGGTGAAACGTAACCGTAACCATCTGTTTGATTTGAATTGTAAATGATTGTGACTGTTGTGTGTGTGTGTAGTTTCATTTAATACACCTCAAAAGTATGTCTACACAATATGTACTCACTGCAACGCAACACAATTAAAATCAGGTTAATTAATTAAGTTCCTTTTCCTTTATGTTTATACATACTATGCGTTAATTTCTACTCAACTTGTTCTTGTTGAATATGACAGAAAGAATGTACACTTATCCCAGTCAAGTCTACCGGCGCAAAATCTAATCTATGCTAAGAAAGGCGTGTCTAAAATTTCAGTCTCCCTTTTCCCCTGTCTGCCTTTACAAGAACAAGGAGCTTTTAGATGTAGAACTTCTAGT
>JAAAYG020029419.1:2517-15860 GCA_009936455.2 Tomocerus minor
ATGCAAGGCACGGGATTTCTTGAAAAATGATATTTACGACAACTCATTGTCACATAATTTAAGATTTTATGAAGGATCTGCCTACTGAATTGTATCTTTCTCTTTTATCTCTTCGTGTCCGTTTCAGAATCTTATTAGCTGCTGTTCTTTACTTTAAAAGTAAACGGATTGCTTAAATCTTTTAAATCTTTTACGATATAAACGCATTTAGTACATTTTTACGATATTTCTCGTGCTTTTCCTTTTCAATCACATAGTAGTGATTAGCTAAAAAATAATTATAATTCATAAAATCCACATTTTTTATTAAACCACATTAGCTTCAGGGGCTTTATCTATCTACATAGTAAAGAAATTATTGTCCATAAATATTTATAGAGTGAAATTGAAGAAAAACGTGCTACTATTTAAATTGTTTGAAATAGTTATGGTTTTCTCAAGCTCGCTCTTAAATCACTGATTAGCAAGTGAAACATATTAAATGTTATTGCTAATTGCCTAATTCTGTGCATGAACAGGTTTCTTTACACACAGCGTTTACTAATCCGTGAGAATTGGGAAGCTATAGACATTGGCACAAAGCTCATAATTCAATGGTATTGCCCATTTTCTCATTTGTGGAATGTCTGATGGTGATAAGTAAATAAAGATTAATGTTCTCTGTTTGAGAATGTAGCAATAAAATATTAATATGCACGAGAAGAGAGAAAAAGTAGTAAACTTGATGTTACAAAATTGAATGAAAAGTTCAAAATAAGAAATATTATCGTGTGTCAAGTGACAAATAATGGCTAGAAGAGGGAAGCAATAGATTTGATTTGATGGTTGTCTCTTTTTGTTGTAGTGGTGTCAGTAGTCACATCCATAAACTAATTGAAATGCAGATTGCGATAATGGTGTCATTAGACAATGTACGATAAGATACTACAATGTTAATTTTGCAGTATAATATGGAATCCCATTCATAACACTTTCAGTTACATTATTACAGCAAATGTGGTTTTGTTGTAATTGAATTGAAAGAGCTCTTCTACTATAGCTCTAGACATAAAAATTGTGAAGATGAATGTCTTGTTTATTTGTTCAGTAAAGCCACAAATTCCACATTTCACATCTTCAGTAACTAATAAGTAATAAGTAATATAGTTGCTAGCTGACTGGATTTGTCTTGTAATTTTAATTGCAAAAATGTTGCATTGCATTTTAATTTCTTTTTTTCATTGTCTACATGTCTACAGTAAAGTTGTTGCAGAACTGAGTGTAGTTAGCAGTGATAAAATACATTAGGGCGTAAATGAGTATAACCTTTTCAGTGTAATAGATGCATTATTAGTATTTCTAGTAAGTTCTCAAGCTTTTTAAAGCTATATTTTAAAGAGGCCAGACATACAACATCAAGATCAACTATTGTATTCTAATGCAAGATCATTTCTTAAATGATTCATTTACACTAAATTATAGATATACCTATATAGAAATATAATATATATAAATGTGTATTATGAATCGGAAAGGGAGTTGAATGGGAAAGAATGACTGCAAGAACCAACCTTTTTCATTTATAAGGAAAACTTTAATTGTTAGCATTGCATTCTGTTTCTACCTGAACATGTGTCTATGTATCTAAAGCGTCAGTTGCATAGTTGAACCTGAGCCAATTTTCCTTTTTAATGACATCACCTCATAGCTCCGTCTTTGCATTACAATTTTTGCAGTGCAATTCTTCACACTATTAGTTACGTACTAGGCTAAAGACGGAGCAGAAGAATTTCAGCATTTCTCTCATCTAAAAGAGGCATAAGGTTTAATAATGCAAGACATGTAATGCAATAGTGTAATACGGTATAGTTAAATGTGACGCTTCCTCGACACATTCAATTTGAACATCATAAAATATAGAACAAAGACCTCTCATAATCTCCATTCATAATATGCAAGAGATAAACCTACTTGACTAATCTTCTTTTTAAGGTACTAATCAACACACTTTTGGCACAAATGTCACAACCAACTTACGTTAAAGTTGGCTGGACTCTCTAATGTGTCATCCTGACACATTAGTATAATAAAGCTTTCCTTGTAGTTACATATTCACCTGATTTACATATTCACGATACAATTATAATTAGATTTTCGACGATAAAGATTTTTTACATCATCGGTAGGAGAAACTCTAGGTAGTACTTAAATAAGAATCTTCTCATTAAATGCAAACTTAAAGCAACAGGTAGTAATAAGTATTGCAAAAATCCTATTAATGGTGTAACAGGAGCAAGAAGGCATCTTCAAAGACGGAATGGGGTTGGAAGAGAATGATTAGATGCTAATAAAGTCTGAGTTCGAAACGTACTTTACTAATAATTGAATTGGTCACTCATGTACGCACATCCTTATGTAATCCTAATTGTTATCAGAGCTTGGTGAGGGATATTTTATAAATATAAATATGATATTGCCCAAGTATTTACTTCTTGGCTAGATTATTGCGTTGGTTTTCGTTCTATTATCTATTGTATTTGGGAGATGAAAAGAACAGTGGAAATGGCGAGAAGACAACGGCAGAAACTACTTGTCACGATTTTCGACATGAATAGGCAAGAGTGTAGAGAATCAGAAGTTGGTAGGTTGTTTAGTGTGGAGACTCACATGGAAGACGGCATAATAGACTGTGGCCACAACACAGAATTTCAATAAAGAGGTTGAAGATTAGTAAAAGTGATTAAAAAGTGAAGATGAGCAGTGAGCCCATATTTTACTTATCTTGCTTGGTCCTGTTATTACTTTTATTGCTATATTAGCGAAGATAGATATTATGCAGATAGAATGCACAGTTGTCCTATTAATATTTGAAAGGTAATATTGTGTCCAAATATTTTCATCACATCCCTCACTGTTGTATAGTTCTGAAGTAGGCAAATGATTAAATGAATGAATGAGTGACCAACTGCTCTGGCCATTCTTTCTCATTATACAAAAATAAACAGGACATGACAGCAGCGGCAAAGTAATTGAGTCAATGTAATAAAATAATCGTTACATAATTTACTGGTAGCAAATGATGAAGTGCATATTCAAACAGAATAGTTATTAGGAGAAAAAAGAAGCTTCTTATTAGAATAACGGCTTTCATAATTTAAGGGCCAGGCTCGTTGACTAATCGTTCCAACATGCCAATCTCCAAGAAAATGGTTTTCACATTTAAATGAAATGAGCCAAATCAGGTTTCAATGGACTTGACACATTGTTTGAAATATGAGGAAGTACTCACTAAGGCCTAAATTACAAATGTTTCTGTCCATAGGGTGAACACGAGCCAGGAATGCCATTTGACTTCACCTACGCCGTAAAGGATGATGTTGGCAATGACTTCTCTCACAATGCCGAAAGCAACGGTGATGTTGTAAAAGGAGAATACAGAACTCTTCTTCCCGATGGACGTCTCCAGATTGTCAAATACACCGCTGACTGGAAGAACGGATACAATGCTGAAGTCACCTATGAAGGAGAAGCTAACTTCCCAGAACCACCTCCAAGAACCCCAGCTCCATTCCGCCCAGAAAGCGACACCGACATTGACTCTCAAGGACTTCGCCCACAAGGACCACGCCCAACTGCCCCACCACCACGTCAAACTCAACCCCCACGTACCCAGCCTCCACGCACTCAACCACCACGTACCCAACCTCCACGCACTCAACCCCCACGCACTCAACCCCCACGTCAAACTCAACCCCCACGCGCTACTCAACCACCACCACCACCACCAGGTACATTTCTTTCAGGGGTTTAAATTTTATTTGGGGTTAATCGTTTGTCTAAAAGTTTAAAATTGACTGTTTGGGGAATGAAAAATAATTTTTGTGTCTGTTATTCTAGGACTCTACGGTGCTCCATCTGTTCCATTCGGAGTGAGAAACAACCCTAAATTCGGATACAGCAGAAAATAGACATTTTACACTTACTACATTTATAAATGACAGTCACTACAGCCAGGACCCGCTAAAGTCTTTGAAGCTTATTGTCATGTGTCAACCAACATCGTAAATTACTATAAGCTCTCAGTCATGTCATGTCAATGTCTTGGTCCTATCCTAATTACACAATTTTTATGAGTTTTTCGTTAGAGGCATAGTGGATTTACTTATTACTTGCCCAGAACACTACATACAGATATACAGTACTTTACTACACACAACAATTCCTTCCCCATTTTTTTTTGAACTTGATTTATATCTTCCCCTTATCTTTTATTATTTTGTTACGCAATGAACTGCAGCTGAGAAATTATGCTACAGACATTCGTACATAATTATTATTTACAGATTTAACAGAACGATACATTTACGTAGTTACATAATAATTTGATTCGATGGATTTTGATGATGAATCATGAAAGAGTTGACTTTCTGTAAGATGGACATAGATTTGATTTGTGTTTAGTTCAAATATTGGTAACATCTTTTGCCATTCTCTACAGTAGGGCTTGTTATAACTGCAACTGAGGTTTCCTTGTTCTTTTTAGTAGGTAATCTCAGTTGCTTTGCGCCATAACTGTACTGTTGTGCTGTGGCAAAAGTTTTTATTAATACGTTTGTAATTAGTAGCAGTGTGCAGATTTATTTTTATAAAAATACTTGACTTGTACTCATTCTTCTCTATTTCTTACTTTCTTTTCTGCTATTACTTTCATGTCGTGTCATGTCATACAGACGACTATACACTTTTACATGACATAACTACCTTGTTACTTCTGCATACTTACATGCATGTTAACTTGCCCTAGTACAGCTGTTTAATACTTACTGCTTAGACACTGCATTATCTAATTGCACATTGCATTGTTGCAAATGTTCTTTAGGTACATCACTTTAGATCAGTAGTAGACTACACTTTTTTCATTCTTTCATCTCTCTCTCTCTCTCTCTTTGTACTTACTGTTGACTGTTTGATTATTTCACTTTTTATGTAGTGTAGTGTAGAGATAGCCAAGATAATGGAACACTTGCTCATACTCAATCAATTTTAGATAGGAACATTACGTACATAGGTTCTTACATTATATAATATATTATAGACTTATATTTCCAAATACATACAAAGTAATATCTTTATTACCTATACCTAATAATACTTAATCCTACCTACATAAAAAGATGATGGATTTTCTTTTTCATCTCTAATCCACTCAAATGTCCTCTTTTCCAATCTAAGATGCCATATTTCCCGTGTAACACTGAAGGGCTATCTCTTAGTACCAGGTTTCTCATCTTGCCTCAATCAACTCGTCTCTTCCACCTTTTTTCTCTACTGTGCTATATCTATCACTATCATTATCTCTTCTTCTTCATCTCCTTCCCTCTTTACTTCTTGTAACTTACGATACAACATTAACTCGTTTTTTACTCTCAATTATAGACTATGTCATTGTGTTAAATCTGTTCCATAGAGATCAGAAAATGACGAACGAAATAAAAATCGAATTTAATTTGTATTTAAAGCACCCCGTCCAAAAGTCATTATCATAAACATTTCATTACTGTTGGTTGTCATACTCAGGAGAGCACTTTTGAAAGAGAATTGTATTTCTAAAGCATGCTTTAATTACCGTAAGCGTAGATAAAAATGACACTACTAGGTTGCTTCATCTAGGAAACAAATGAATTCCTACAGAAGTTTAATGGTCTGTTCATTACATTATAGGGTAAAAATTACAAATCATAAATGTTCATACAGTTAGGAAATGCCTACAATTGTAATGCATGTACATCAATATTCAATTGAATAGGATTTATACACAATACAAATTTTGTATTGGTTATGTAATGTAAATTCAATACATTAAATTAAAAGTGCATATTATATACACATATATGAGAGATACATAATAATATGTACTAATATTAGGGATTGGAAAATACGTAAATGATATAAGGAAAATGATTGTGGATACCTACTTAATTACCAAAAATACAATATTCAATTCAAACCATTGAAGTGGATATTGAAGATTCATGGATGGATAGACAGACACACATACACATCACATCAACCCATCATTATTGACTTAGCAGGAGTAAGTACTTATATGGTATGAGTTATAATACTTTCGACAATGTTTATGTCAATACTGCAGATACAATGTGAGGAATTTGTAGTGTATTGATAGCCCTTGTCTGCATCCATGTTGATGACAAGTAACAAGCAGGTGTTTACAAATATGTATTTTACTTTCCATTTAAATAGCACTAGCAAAATTTCATTTACTTGATTCAGCACGCATATCATCGTAGAAAAAGACATTGCGTTTGACTACATGGCTGGAGCGTTTGTATACAAATTGCAAATCATAGTATTTATTTAATACATGTCTAGTTTACTATAATGTCGAACTATGCAAATGTGCCTCATTTCAAACGCAGTCGTTCAACTCATTTAATTTCAAAGACAAAAGGTTAAGCACCAATATTTGTATTCCAATGGTTATGATAATGACTTTTTCAACGCATTAAAAAGGTGTGAGTTATTCTAGTCATAATGGCTAACAAATTAATTTTAAGTGTGTGATTATATTAAAAACTAAAAATGATTAACCATCATGTATACTTGTGAGAACTTTCATGTGGATTGTGAACGTAGCTGATAGACGAGTGATAAGGCCTATTTGTTATTCATTCATTTTTAGTAAATCATGGCTAGTGATCTATTTTCGTTCTAAGGTCTTCGTTAAAATCTTTTCATCTTCGTTTCAATTTCAATTCTATTATATAGTAGGTACCCACTGTGTAATTGCAACCTCGGTCCTACTAATTCGACAGCAATATAATACATTCACGTAATATATTGGCGAGATAACCCGTAAACGCCACGTAATAAGCAGCATTGACTTTAATAGAATCTGGGCTGTCAGTTTCATTGCATAACTTATTTTATGCTATCTAAGGTAATCAGACACATCCATTGCACATAAAAAGGATTTAAAATGTTCATTTTAAACACTTAGGTACAACAAAACATTTGCAATGTACGCAATAGTGTGTAGATGAGAAGATGAGATAGATATGCCATTGAATTAGCATTATTTGTAGGTAGGCCATATTAGTAATTAACATCAAAATGTGTTGATTATGCATTACTACGATTGCAGATAGAATCGTCAGCCATGAACAGTGTTTAATTAATACTATGTGTAATGATACTATTACAGATGCCAGCAAGTATCTACTACACTCTATGTGTGTATGTATACTTTATGTGGTATGTGTGTAATTGCATCAAAATGTCTTGATATAAATTAGCTCTGCTCTTTTTAACAAAATAATCGTCTTGATTGACATTTCAAGTTCCATTTCATGGTTTAAGATTATTTCTTGTTTTATTTAAACAAAAATTTCATTGACTAATTACTAATTAGCCATGCATTTCTGGAAACTGAGTAAACAGTATTGGATACTTATTCTCCATGGTATGCATGAATTTTGTCTTCCTATATCTAATCAACTGAAATCAAATCAATCTCAATGTGTATTCATATTGAAACTGAAAGGCGATTGAAGTCTAAATTATTGCGAACCGTATTTTAAGATGACAATACAAAAGTGCAATATCGTCATTTTCAAGCACAATGATACTTATGCCAGTTAAATTACTGGATTTTTTATTCCTGAAAGCCAATATCAACGTGAAAGGGCCAAGTATGTATTCCAACCCAATGTGTACATATTGCAAAATCGCATTGCAATTTTATTAATGAAACCTTCGACAGTTTTATATAATGTCTACAACTTTAATGAAATCGCATTTTCAAATTACTCACATGAGATCATGATGGTTATAAAATAATTTCAGTCCCGTAACCGCAGAAATGTCTGCTGTGGCAGGCTGTGCTACAATAAATTAAAATCCTTCAAAAACAAATCAAATTATATTAAATGAGGCAACATCATTATTGGAGACTCAAGATTCTTCCCATATTCTCCCACCTTCAATAGCTGCCTACGACAAAAGCCGTATCTGCTAACTTTGAATGGGCCAGTTGCTATACCACGTAAATTATACCTATACCGATAATTCTTTGCCATTCCATCCTTTTCCTCTTTTACTGAACCACTTGAGTGAAGCATGGAGCATAGTGCGTATTTAACCGCAAAAGATACAAAAGAAGTTTTTTAAGAGATATGTAAATGTGGCTCATCACTTATAAAAACTTTAGCTGCATTCTACGACTCCTATAAAGTTGCACATATGCAGACAATAAATGCAGATGTTCATAGCACACAAAGAAGACAAAGACAAGCATTAGGATAAAATGATGATAGTAGGTAAGTGAAAAATACTTTCGTTTCTTGCGTGGCCTTGGCATCTTTTCAACGAAGGAATCATCTTTTGATGCTAGTTTGGTTTGGCTGGTCCCGTTTTACTTGAATTGCCTCAACATTTTTTATTTAGCATCTTCCCTATTGATCGTTTGAGTAAACAAAACAAATCCATCACTATCTATCACGTTAGAGCTCCAACAATATACATATCTAGTTTTTATCCTAAAATTTGCTTGCATTAATTAGATGCAAATAAATATGTAAAAGAAGATACTGTGCTATGGCACATCATATTTCCTAATGCAGCTCTCAATCCCTTTTCTTTTCATGCAGAGTGCTTAAATAAGAGTTATGTTATAAATGTTATAATCCAAGTTGTTCTTCCCTTGCGTTCCTGCAATTATTTACCTTATTATCCCACTATGATAAGTAAATAGAACACGACTAGTCCATCAAAGCCACCATTTTCCCAATTTTGGAGGTTTAATTTCAGGCTCATTAATTAATTGCGTTAGTAGCACTTGTTTAACCATAAAATTATACTAGGTATGTAGTACTTTTAAGGAACTATTCCTACACGATTTTATACACCTTAAGATATGTCGTGCGCTATACTATTAACACTGGATAAAACCAGATAGATGTTTACATTACTTGACATCTTGTTTATGGATAAGTAAATGTATTTGACAGGCTTAAGACATTTAGAAGATATTTTTATGCAAAAGTAACTGAAAAAAATGAACAAATGCTAACGATTTAAATATTCCTCCTTATGCAGTTGACCATGGTACATAATTCATAGATTTTGGTTGAAAATTATTTGATGACATGACATGCTCACTATAAATGGAATAATCCTTTGTGTCATTTACATAATCCATGCGAAATATAGCTGGAATGTCAATTGCAAAGGTTGAATTGTTCCTACATGCGAGTGCATCTTCTCCTTTATCCCTCCTATTTATGCAGACAGATGTATCACAAACATGTAAAATGCTACATCACAACATTCTGCCTCTTCATTTAGACTTTTCATGTCAGCTCTTGGCACTTGGCCTATATTTCCTTAATACATCACATTCTTGACTATGAATTTTATGCTAAGGTTTCTAATGTGACTTGCATGCTTGTAGCATACTGGCAAAAAGGAGTGCATATGCTGCATTGTATATATGTACAATAATTGTAGTACTTCAATGCTTTGCTTACCGTTTTCACTGCAAATTTTGAAGATAGAGCACATTAGACTACCTTTGACAGTGGTGAAGTACAAGCAATTCTGTTATTACAATGTAGTAAAATGTGTACGGCAGGCGTATACAATCTCATCTGTCTCATTATTTTATTGTTGTAATACGTTAGGATTTTATATCTTTGCATGTATGTCAAACGACATAAAAAGAAGCCCTTGATTACATGTCGCTTTTATTCAATAGCACACATGCACAGTTCAGCACAATAGATACGCAAACATTTTTATCAAAATAAGAACATAATGGAAAGATGTCATACAAAGAATAGCGACACAAAAACGTTTTTTAGTTGATGTGTAGTAAATGAAAGTAAATATTCAAAAGTTTTTTTCCATGTTTCCACTTATGATATTTGGCTGTCTTGTGTTTAGCTTCAAAACTATGCACACTCCTTATCCTTTTATATGTATTCAAGATTATCTTTGTTGGGTATATATATAAATACTCTCATTGACCCACAATCCCATGCTCACTATAATTGTAAATGCTAAGAGTATTGTATATAGTGAGTATAAAATGTTTTTTGTTCTTTGGAAAAGAAGTTAATTTGCAAGTTTAAGTGAAAAGAGATATTATTATATCCTCCCCGACAGCCCCAACACTATCATTATCATTATTCGTATTATTACGATCAGCTAAAAGATTAGTTACCTTGCACTCTATCCCTTCCTTTGCATTGCATTTTCCAAAGATGCATTTTACTTTGCAATTTAGAAACCCAAAGGCAGCGGATGAAATTGGAGATCGTATTTTATGTAATAATAATATTGAGTATGCAATGCTTCAACTTCTTCCCTCTAACCGATGTACTATAAACAAAAGTATGAGACAGGTGAGATCTATAAATTATATAGTTAATGTGTAGGTGTGCTGCTGTTAGGCCGTACCTACACAGACTTAAGTGAATCAAAGTGATATTTTCGCACTTTGGGTCTCTTTTTTGTGAAATAAAAGAATTTCGTTTCGCAATTGAGTAGGGAAAAAGGCTTAGAATATGGAATATAAAGATTACTTGTGCATTGTAGGCGTAGCCTACGTGAATCCATTTTGACTGAACTAATGCAATAATAATCATAAATGAAAGATTTCTTACGAGGGTACTGTAGGAGTTACTTTAGTAGACAGCATAATTTTTCTAATAATTATTGCTCAGCCTTGTATGTCATATTTAAGTATTTTTTACTAAATCCATTTTATTCACTTGTTCACATTTAATCGCTAAAATATTCTCACTATGTACCACCTATTTATACTTATACATACACAATAAACGATTGCTGTATTTCAAATTCAAGATAGAAGAACTCCTGAGAACATAAATAACACACACATTCCGGTTTTTCGTCACTGTAGGAATTTTTAACGCGATTAATCAAAAGAACCTATATCTCTACGGACGATGCATAGTACATACATTCATTGGTAATGAAAAGGAAGGCAAGTTCAAGTGTGCTTTAGAAATATGCAAACTTAAGGAAGGTAAATTATTCCATGCATAATTTTATTATTAATAGCCGCTCTGAATGAAAGAACCAACTTTGTTTATGTACCTACCAATAATGTGCTTGCGTTGATTATTTTCTGCTGATCAATTAAAATGGACAGATTTTTACTAACCAGAACTAAAAAGCGTATGCTTTAGTGCCCATTTTAACTGAATTAGAAAACTAGGAGAACTAGGAGTTGTAACAATGAATAAAATTATACATTCTTTGTTCTTTAGGTTCAGTAATAATACAAAAATGTCTAATAAGCAACATCAATGGATTTAAATAAAAATGTTACAACGAGGAGGATCGGGAATACGGCCAGTAGAAGTCGTGGAAATATTTTATAAACTTTCCTTTTTACAGATAAGGAAAAATGAATTCCACAAGGGAGGCAAGGAAAATTCATTTCCCATTCAAATTGATTTACTAGTGACGAAGAATAAAGCAGAAGATAAACCATTTTTTTTGAAACTTAAGCGAACCTTTGACATTGAAAAATACTAATTTCTAAACTACGTTCCAATAATGATACATTCGATTTCATCTTCAGCTTATTGCGGTTAAGTCGCCTGAATATTTCATTTTATTCTGATATATTGTATGCGTATGACGACATGTCTTGAGTAAATATAAAAATTGACATGCAGAAGTATCGCAATTCGTGGATAGGTAGGCGTTTCAAATAGAAAATCTAAATAGATTATTTGCCTATGCAGAATAAACCCATACAAAGCAACGGTGACAATGTAAATGAAGAGTACGAATATGCATATATTACAGAAATTGTGTTATTGTGATGTGTCTAAAGCACAGAAATGTAAGACAGAAAATAATTGGAGTCCAAGCGCATTTGTCATAAAGGTGATAGTCTGCTTCTACTTTGGATCAATAATCCCCCTATGCGTGGCCATAAATTAAAATCTCTAATGAATTGGTGAAACGTAATTAAATTCGCATGAGGAGTAACTAACTAATTAATGGACAATGGGGCACTGTACTTAGTCCTATACTGTAATGGGGTTGATAGTAATGATAGGGTGGACAACCGATATGGTGATCAGTAATGAATACCATTCAGAAAATCACAATAATACCGTAAACAATATAATTACCTCATTTGACATGCGAATTTTCCTCATTAGGTACTCAAGACTCCCAAGTTACATCCTACGCTAAATAAACTGCTGAGAAGTATACGAATCTATTCGACAAGACATTATACGCCCTCGCAATATGCAATAACACTACACAGATATAAGGCTATAAAATTAAAAATTAAAGTTGTATTACGAATGTGAACAACCCGCATGACATGTCATGTATTTACAGGGAACATATAAGTACACTGTACAGTACCAAGTTTTGCAATAGTTTCATCAAGTCAGGTACACTACGCAAAAAAATGAAGAATTTATGTTTACATAATAATAATAAGGATTTAATACACATACATGCAAAGAATCGTGTAATCTACATGTTATATTTATCCCAGGGAGATCATGGAGATGCCTAAACAGGACAAAATGGATTAGAAAAGCTAAGTCCAAAACAGAAATACTAAGCCAGATGACAGAATCTAGTCATATTACTAAATCAAACAGAATGGGTAAAACACATGTAAAATATACTACACTTACTAATGAATACAATGGGCTGTGCGGAATCTTTTGTCGCATATTTTGCGATTGAGTCTTTTAATATTTGAGCATGCTTGTGTAGGAACTTATGATGGGAAAATCTCAACGCGACATTGCTCTTAGACTAGTACCCTTTCTGAAAAACGGAATAAAAAATGAGCACTCGTGTTCTCCCTTTTGTAAAAGTGTATGCGAGGTTTTAGCCAAAACGGTATTACATGTCAGTCCATTGTGGAGCACTGACTCTCAGATTACAAAATCCGACGCAAACTTTATGATATAATTTTTAATAATTCCTGACTAATTACCGGATTTTCATGCAATTATTTGTGTGAAATTCTGTATTCACAGGCTTGAGTTTGTCCATATGTGTAAGGTGCCAAATTATTGATCACTTTGAGCTTGCGACCTCCGCAGATAATTTGTTTGCACCTTTTTATTGCAATTTCTCCCTTTTATTAGTGTCCTTGACACGTATTCAATTAACCCTTTGCTTAGCAATGCATAAGATTAATGCATAAAATATAATTAATCAATTAAAAATTTGCCTATCTACATACGATAAATATATTTGCTTAGCATTGCCTAAAGTTACGCAACGTTACTATGGAGTTGTGAGCAATCTTGGACCACTTTTGTCATTAG
>JAAAYG020029430.1:0-15857 GCA_009936455.2 Tomocerus minor
TTACATAAGAAAAATTATTAAAAAATATAGATTCGCGTTATTATTTTGAAACTTACACAGATCTTCTCATTACCTACGAGAAGAGCTTGCTAAATATTAACATTAAAATATTTCATTTTAAATGAACATTTTGTACCAGTCTAATATATTTCTATAGTATAATAACTATTGGTCTGCATTTTGGCTGGGAACACAAATCTTGTATTTAATTATTATCATGAACATACGCTGCTATGCTGATGAGATTGACAGTGCAAACATCGGACTTTGGTTGAAACAAAAGTCAGCCAAACAACAATATTTAAATAGAACCAGAATTAATTACAATAAGAAACTCTTCTAATTGCATTTCATTTTTTACATGGCCATTCGTTTGATTGGAAACAACGTACACTTACGACTCTTGATCAGTAGGGAATGGATTATGGATTGTTTCTAACAGTGTGTATTGTTGTATTATGGAAACATGAAAAAATATATTCTTCGTGATGTACAACAGTACAAACAGTGCAACCGTAGTATGCCAAATAAAAACTCCTAACTACTAGATAGATAATAGTTACCGACGAAAGATGACATAATCCTACTCAAACCCAAATACTAGACCGAAATCGTTTTTCTCGTTTGTAATACAACATACCCTCACACATACATATAACATGTAATGTCAGCAGTTATGGTCATGCATATCTAATCTCTAGTAAAAACATTAGTACCTTCTATGCAATACTATAAAAATAATGTCTGGTATTTTGTACTAGTTCTTAGTAATGACAATGATCTTTAATAATCATTAGTTATTTAGTATAGCTACAAAGTTTACAACTTAAGCTTTGTTCTTCTCCAGTGACGACGCTTGGCGTTGTACCTATAAATATAAAAAAGTCAGCATTAATAATTATTGATAGTCATTCTATCATCTATTCTTAAACACTTATACTTTATTTTTATTGTTTCCTGAAACAAAATCTCAAAATACAGCAACTAATAATTAAAAAATTTGAACATACCGAATGCTATTGCCAGTTCTCATTCTTATCCATTGGGGAATTGGCCGATTTTGATTCAGCTTCTTCGAAAGCTTTCGCTTGATCCGTAATGTCTTGTGTGCAGACTGAAATTTTTAAAATATTCATAAATTAATAATTTTATGTCATAAAAAAAGCCGACCGGGAACTGCCCATCCGTTCGTGTGTCCAATCCTCAATAATCTTTCAATCTTCCTTCGTTAACACACGGACAGGACCACGATCAACGATTGAAAAACAACTGATGACTTGATGCATAATAATTATTAATTTAAAAGAAATAGAAATGATATATTAATTACAATGTTTGTTTACCATTTTGCGCTTTTAAAAAAGACTTAAAACGTAGCCTTATATCCAAAATTTAGGTTTTTGGAGAACAACCGCACAGTGAAACTTATGCGAAGAACAAATGAGAATGGAAATTATATTGAACGTGCAGGCCGTGTGCTAAATTCAATATGGCAGACAGCACACGGTATGGCTTAACATACAATCCGCTAAAGTTTAAATTAAATTCTTTTACTTATGCAGTGGTTGTATCACATGGCCCCTACACTTAAACAAAATATCCCGACTACTCACATTCACATAGACATATTATAGTCACCGTCACAGAAACAGCAGTAGTATCTCTTGATCTTTCAGTCTCTCTGTAGCAGGAGTTGCATAATGTATTTATGTGTAGGTATGTGCGTTTTCTTGCTAGACTAGCTAGCATTGAATTCTCGTTAATCTCGTTTGAGATTTACTTTACGTAACGTAATACATGTAAGTTTATATGATGCAGCTGCTGAATGCTGAATCAACTCGACAATTGCATTGACACTTGTATGTGTTGCGTAATGCATGTCACAGTGTACATTGCATATAAATGCTTAAAATTCTGGACAAGTATTCTCAAATAAAAATTCATTTTTACAAATTACGTGCGACTGGAGAGAGTACAGATAGTACAGTGAAGAACAGACATGACCTTATTCACTCTACTGCATACTGTACAGATTATGTAAAGACTTACACTTAATACATAGCGAGAGTGGTCTTTACACCTCTTAGACAAGATTTCAGTGAGGTAACTATGGTCCACAGATGTACGTCACAACTCACAATCATAATCAGAATCTGTATTTTTTAATACTCTCAACTTACAACTTACAAAAATTAAACAATTTACGTCATTGCTCATGGCTGTTAGCACGTTTAGTCACCCTTTTCTTAAAAACGAGTTTTTGTTGTAATTATTTGAAAGGAATCATTACAAAGGATATCAAAACCAACTTAACTTGCAGGGGGATATATTGATTAGGTATGATTATTAGGCATTCATTTTTTCCAAAGATCTTGTTTAAACGTTCTCCTTGTATTCTATTTTCAATCCCGTCAATCCGTGTAAAAATCGTGGGATAAAATAAAATGCACTTTGCGCTCTTGTGGTATATTGCAAATTACAACGTTTATCTATGATTATATCTCCATCTCCGTCACTCACAGTATATGTTGCATGTATTTGTACAAAATACAATTTTATAAGACAGAAGATTAGAGAAGATGATAACAATAATAATTATTATGTCATCAATATCATATATATATGTTAAGAAGCGGGCACAATTACAATACATATAGTTGTTTATCTTTCATTTTGTTATATGTTAAGTTAACTTTAAAAAAGTTTATTGTCTCATTAATATAGGAAGCCAGAATGGTTCTTAGAGTAGGTATATATACTTCTACCGTAAAATTAAACAAAAACCAATGATCTTGAAAATGATTGGGGAAGAACATGTTATCCTTAGTAAAGTTTTGTTATTGTAATTAGTTGAAATAAACACAACTCTTAAACTCCTAATTCAAACGGAAAATCCAATGCTGGTTTACTGCAAAAACCATAACTTTTATGTGGTCATTTTAATTCTAAGTAGGTATCCAGAAATACCTCCCTGGAGAATACGGAAAATTGGCTAGCGCATCACGAAACACGAATGGATAATGAGTCTTTGTATCTTGTGTGCATAGCTGAAGTTGAGGTATAAAGTATAGTATTCACCTGTGCTTATCTTATACAAGTAACACAGGAAAAGTTGATTTGACCAATTGCTTTAAAAAGACGAAATCGCCTATCGTTTACTTAGTACAACTTGAGAAGCCGTCGTCGCATCACTTTCCATTCTGCTTACTTTTTGCCGAATTGTCTGTACAACATCTAATATGAAAAATTTAATAGTGCTATCAGTTTTCGTAGGTTTCATTTATGTAGCTGGAGGAATGGAATATAAAGCTCGTTACCAACCAGTGGATACAATAAGACTTGAAACCTATCTGAACAATCCACGATTATGGGCTATTCAAGAAAGGTGTTTGCTCAAAAATGGACCTTGCGACAGTATAGGAAGATGGATTAAAGGTAACATACTAAGATTTATTGGTGGTAGAGTTTTATTTTATTGTATGTAATAATCTACATATACATATATATTATAATATTATATTGCGGTTTTTATACGTAGTATTTTGTGCATAAAAGTTCTTACAACAGTTGCAATAGACCAGCAGATATGAAAAACGAATAATAATTGTAAACTCTGAAAATAGCTCGTTTGCATCACGGGGTTGCCACTGGAAAATGCATACTGTGCACACCTCAACAAGAAAAAGAGTTAGCGAAATTAATCACTTTCCTAATTGAAGAGCGTCCCGAACTGTACGAAGAAGGTGTGAGAAAATATTTGGCCGAAAATGGTATTTCTGCACCTCCGAAAGATCCGAAAGCTAAAGACATTCGTCCTACAACTCCTTCCAACAAACAAAATGAGTCATAAATTATACTACCTTGACCTTGGTCATAAATCATAAAGATTTCTTACAACTATTAATGTAACCAAATACGAATGCAGTGCAAGTAAATACTTAATAAACTATTCAACCATTTCGATAAGTCTATATTATATGACGATCTCCATTAAGCTTACATTATAACATAACCTTGTCTTATTTGAATCTTTAAAACACAGCAACCTTTTGTTTCTAATGTTCGATAGATCTGAGTTTCATATCAACGCTAGGAGTTTGGGATATGTATACCTACATAAGACAATGCATATATAAATTCGTTTCAACTATACATGAAAAATAAGCATTTAATGGTTTGCAAAAGCTTAAGGATAGGATACTATAATGTATATAGCACTACTCAAGACACATTACTACATTGTACGCATAAAAATTAAGGAAAAAGCGGAAAAACTGGCTGCGTCCACCGGCCTGGATATGAAATACTTAAGGAAAGTTGGTCATAGTCATAAATGTTGCCCTGCACAGTGCATAATACAGCATATTATAAGCCTGCGGTAATGTTATTTTCCACTTGTGTCTCGTATAGATTTGCCGGAATACGATACTTAATGCTTGTTATAAATCTGCAGTAGTTATAAAGGAAATTTTTTAGTGGTTTTCAATGTGGTCGGCTACTGCTAATTTTTCAAAATGTTTCATCTTCGCGTCACGATTTGGGAGGCAAGCACAGTAGAAAGCGTAGCTTAATTTATTCAGTTGAATTCATATAATAGGTTCGGTTGAACTAAACTGACTCGATGTAATAGACTTCAATGAAAGGCTGTGTAGCTCATAATTATTTTAGGTAAAACCTTAATAAACATCCATGGATATAGCTAATAAATACTAATAATCCTTCAACAGTATGCAGGTGTACGAGTGTATGTATAGTGATGGTATATTTCCATTTTCCGCTTAAAATATTAAAGCAATATTAGATTAGAGCAGTCGCTAGTTGGTTTAAATCTTGATTTACTGTCAGTGGTGTAAATTGGTGTGCATGAGCTTATGAAATGAAATGTATGAGAACGAAGCATATTAATATTATCAGTTTCTATTTTCTGTTTTGTAATCTTAAGTTACTACCAGAGGTGGGATAGTTAGGTAAAAAAGGTTTTTTAATGGGCTAAGGTACGCAAATGAGACTTCTGGGGCCAACGTTTTACAGTATTATGATGCAAATAACACGCACTCGTTTTCCCCTTTTTTACATGTTTTAGACCTATAGCACCTAAAAAGGTTACCAACCTATTTTTAACCTATTTTGGCATTTTAGGACGTTTTTAGAACCTGTTTTGATGTTTTGGACCATTTTGCAACCTATTTCGGCAATGAAAAAAATTCTAGTATTTCATGTAAAAATCTAAAATTGAATGAATTATTTGACTGTATTAATGCATCTCAATTTGCATCGCAATTATTACTTTACCTGCTAAATGCCTTTTGTATTTGGTTAATTAACCTAATAAAGGTACTTTTGTATTCTGTAAACTTTAAAATATTTTTTGTTTCTAATTTTTTCTAAAATATTTTTTAATCAAAATACAGACAATCTATTCAACCTTTTTCGGGGATTTTAAGCCCCTTTTTACCTACCTTTTTTGAAGTTTTTAGAACCTACCTATTCCTAGCCCTGGTATTACTATTGTCTCCTCCATCTCCAATCCAATTCCCACCCATACTAATTTTATGTTATGTCAAGTTGTATAGTTTAATTTTAATTACTTCATTGAGCATATGCAGGATACAGTAATTATATCTACTCGACATACTACTGTGTTTTACATGGGCACAGCGTGGGAGAATTCGCAGGTGACATGAGTTAATTACTATGCACGAGGCATAGGATTGATTACCATTGCTGGCAAAAGTTCAGAAGTCCTGAAAATAGATAACTTGAGAAAACGTGTTACTTGTTGAGTTGGGCTTGGGATTAACCAAACTTCAAATGAAATGTCATTCTCTTTCTGGTAAAAGTCAGTAACTTACCACCATCCTTTCCATTTCTAACCGAAACTAAAGCTACGAACGTTGTGTCCCGGAATATAGTAACTACTGATCTAATTCCATTTGAAATCGAAATGACCAATCTCGATGAAATAGCAATTTGCACCAGACGTGATGATGGACTAGATGGAGAGAGTGACGATATCAGCATAGAACTTCTAAACACATATCCAAGAAGTTCTTGCTCAACAATGTTTCTGGGGTTGATTTTAAGCATATATCCGTTGGTATCAATTACCATTGGTTCCATTTACTTCGACTCCAAGAAACACTGTCCAGCTGGAGAAGATATACCACTCTATCTTGTTATAGGAGCAACATTCTGGCTATTACTGTGTATTATCACATTCATCGGAATACTAAAACCCATGGTGAAAAACAATAAATACATAACATACACTTCCATCATTCTGGAAATCTTCTCCCTGATTTGGCTGATTATACAGTGTGTTAAAATCTACAAGATTGAAGGAACAGTTCAACACACAGATATAATCATAGACAGGAAGAACTTTTGCAACGAAGTGCTGTACTTGTATTCTTTTTGGGTTACCACATCTATACTAATATGTGTCTCGGTATCAATACTTACGGCTGGCATCGTCTTTATGGTGAACAAATGCAACTGTTTAACTCAGGTAAGACCAATCTGCATGATATTCATAAATTACTTTAAATGAAAAATATTTAATCATCATATATATTACTACATGAACATTACGTATTAAACTAATAAATCTGCATACTATGTATCTCGAATCTCGATTGTGAAATTATTACAATTATATTTTTTCTTTTACAGTTATACAATACACAGTAGATGAGAAGTAAGGACTGGAATACAAAAAGAGAAAAATATGAAACAATTTAGTAGGAAGAAATGCTATTACCTTTTTAATTCGTAAGAAAGTAAGAAAAGCCTATATATAAACAAATATGCAATTATATACAGCATAGATTAATAGTGACGAATAAAAAAGTAAAAAGCACTCCCACGAAAAAACTTATTTATATGATTTTAAATCCCTGGAGGAGGTGGTTGACTAACGAAAGAACTTTCATGACTTTGACCCGAAGAGCCATTAGGAAAAGCTACATTACGAAAATTTGCTGGAGCACTATTTCTATTCTGCCAATAATTCTGTTGCGGTGCGGCACCTCCCCACATATTGTACTCCTGGCTATGGGGAGGGGCATTAGGGTGAAATGGCATTGTCGGAGGGTTTCCGTAGTTGAATTGGTCATAGCCGTTTGCACGAATTCCATTGGTAGGAGGCCCATACATTCTATTAATACCAGGTCCTGGTCTATTTTGGTAATGTGGCCTAGGGTTATTATATCGGTGAAAAGGAGGACGCATGGAATGAGGGGGTAAAAACCCAGCAACGTGTGGTGCAATGAAAGGCGTTTGTTGGAAATTATGGTAATTATTATCCAAGTGTTGTGGCTGGGATGAACGGTTATAACCTTGAGGTCGTTTATAACCACGACGAGTAGAGTTGTCATTTGAGTATGCTTGACCATGTTGGTTTGGATTTTCCGTCACAATAGAATCAGCTGCAGTAGCCTTTCGCTGTTTCTGTCTTTTTTTCCGGCCACCATTTTTAGCCACTCTTTCAGCCTCATCATCAGAAAATTCTTGCTCTTCTGCAGGTGCTTCGATATCATCTTTCCATGAAGCATCCGATCCTTTCATTTGACGTAGCTGAGCAACAAATACGTATGCTGTAAAATGAACAGCTTACAATTAGATTTAGAGCAGAGAACAAAAGAGACATACGTCAATTTATAGATAACCAAAAATGACAAAATGATCAGCACTTATATTATGCAGATAAAGTATGTTAGCTTCATGAGCGTACTAATTGTTTTACATTATAAAATAAAATAACTAACAGCAATCAATTAAAAACAAACCTGTGTAGTTAGTTTCAGGAGCGCAATACACTTTCATTCCTGGATGTACTCCATTCTTATCAATATGTTCCTTGGAATTGAATCTAACGCAATAAAACGGCTCCTTAACGTTACCGATAACATCAAATATATGTCCAAGAGCTCGGTCTCCTTGATCAAGAAATAAAACTGAATCCAGATTCAAAACAGGTATGTTTGGGACGGATTCGATAACAACTGAAAATCAAATAAAACAGAACAGTTATAAAGAAATTAATATCCCTTTCTTGTAGGCTAGGCTCTTTTTTTTCAGCTACTGCATGGAGATGAATGTAGCTTACAGTAAGCAGTTTTTTAAACATGTATACAAAAATACCATACGTTCTGATGTTCTGAATTATTATAGAATTAAATAATAGTAAAAATGAAAACCTAAAGGATCGACGACGCTTTTAATGGTGCCAATTAGCTTGCATTTTTCATGAGGGACGCTAATTTGCAAGTCCTCAATAGGGGGTAGATCGCTGAATGAAAATTCCGACCTTCGTGTAGTTGACTTTTTCTTAGACGTCTTTCCTTGCTCCGTTTCCGATTCACTGAAAGTAAAACATATAGTTGTAGCTTTATGTTTCAAATTTTTCCGGTAGGAAAAGTATGGAATTAAAGAATAACAACGCCCAAAAGTCCCAACATGTACAAAAACGTACAAATTCAATTCTAACCTAATAATTCCCATCCCCCAGAAAGGGAAAGATGATCAATTTTCTTCCCAGGCGGACATGAACACAAATACAACCAAGTTATGAAAGTTGATGGAATCCACCAAACCTCTACACAATCAATAATCCGTACCCCTCCTACTACCCAAAATGTTTGTTTTGATTTACAAGAAAAAAAATCGAGCTTCTGTACAATTTAGTAGATGTACTTCTAGTTGTACTGCTCACCTGTTTTCCGAATCCGAATCATTGTCTTCAACTGTGATGACAGAATCTGATTCTGAATCAGATGTACCAATTGCCTCGTCGTTTCTATAAGCAGCACTACTTGGTGGATTGAAAGATTCACCGGAAGTCACAGGCAAAGAAGAATCCGGTTTTTGTTCTTCAACGATTTCAGAACTACACATTTCAGAATCTGTATTTTGGTCTACATCAAGCTTCATACTTGTCCATATACTTCTAGTACCGTCAACAGGTTCTTTCTTTATCTTCACATCACCAAAATCCGTAGGTACCCCTAGATTTTCAGAAGCTGTGGGAAAATTTGCCTGTGACTCAACTTTCGGTTCTGATTTTGGTTGAGCATTGAGGATAACCTGCACAATTTCGGCTTCATCTTCTTCTGACGAAGAATAGGTCGTAGAAATCAGTGACAATGCCCCTGCTACATCACTACGAACTTCTCCTTCGCCCTGGTTGTTCACCAGTTGGCTGAAATTTTTCGGCATTATCTTCGTTTTGTTCCAAAACGGCTATAAAGAATAGTTAAAAAATAGTCCTCTTTCCTCTACTCCCTCGCCCTCCGACGAATACTTCGAATGCTTCGTTCGATGAACGTGGAGTCTGGGTGGAAGTACCGATGGGGATGAAATGACCTGCCTGGGACCGACAAATCTCTACAGAATTCTAAATAAACTTTATAAACACTTGCTTATCTGGTTTGCTCTTTACAATATACGGCACATAGTAAACCTCATGAACCCGAACAGGAAAAAAACAACCAAATATTTTGCGAATTTTCTGCAGGAACTTATTATTTCCGGGAATAAGATGAGCATGGAACTTTTACTTTGGCGGTACAGAAAGTCCAACTGCGAATGAAAACAGCAGAATCTGAGCGCTAAATTTTTGATATGATGACTTTGAAAAATGTTATTTTGGTGTAATATATAGCTCATAATTTCAAGGAAAGTAGAATTTCTTGGTTTTCGTATTTTAGTTTTCATACCCTAATTAGTTGTCGAAAAGTCGCCGCTAAAACCTTAGTCGCAGCTCTACAGCGTCTTAAATTACAGAGTCTAAGTAAGTATAAGATATAGCTGTATAGACATAATACTGGGGTGGGCATATAGAGGTACACTGTTGACTAAAGTACTACGCAGTACGCAGTTATAAATTGTAAATACTAATATTGCGCTTTTATAGTAACTACTACAGTACAATTTGCAATCTATTAATATAATACAATTTTTCGTTTTATTGTCCATTCAGTTATTCAACATGTTGAGTCACAGATGTTCTCGGATCATGCAAAATGTGGGGAGAAGATATTTCCAAGAGAGTCAATCGCAAGCAGTATTTTTTCATATGAAGATCAATAAGAGATCATTACTCACACTCTCTCCTAAGCAGTCAACGGTGCTGGAAAATTACCCTGTTTTAAAACTGAATCAACCGTGTCGATCAATGTTTATTCGTACACAGGATACTCCTAATCCAAACAGTTTAAAATTTTATCCCGGGACTAAGGTAAGAAAAATATTATCTTATTGTGAACTCGAATTTCCTAGAAACAAAATGGTAATTAACATAAAACACATTTTATGTTATACACATAAAATGTGTAATAAATATACTAAGGACTATAGAAGTATATTGGAAGAAGGTTCGGTCAAAAAGGTGGATTGCCGGTTGTCACTGGAACGTGACGTCATTAAAAGTCAGTTTCAATTTGGGAAGGGGAAATAATGCCCTTTAAAACCATGCATGCATTTTTGCGTATAACTTTGGAATGGCTGAACCTACACTGATGGGACAAAGTCAGTCGAATTTTGAAATTTTTTGACGGAAATATAAAATTTTGAATGCTCTAACTGGGCTGTATCGTTAACAATATGACATTAAAAACTTGTCAAGTTTAACATGCAAAATCCTATTTGAATTTTAATCTCTAAAGGAAATATGTATAAGTATGCGTATGTAAAAGTCAAAATTACCGTTTATGTCACTAGCTTTTGTCTCCGCCCTGAAATATACTGATATTTTGATTACCTTTTTTAGGTTTTAGAAAACGGAATGACGATGGATTTTCCTAATCCACTTTCGGCTGCAAACTCCACTCTAGCGAAAATGCTATTCAGAGTCGAAGGTGTTAAATCTGTTTTCTTTGGATCAGATTTCATTACGATCACTAAAATGGACGAAGAGGTTGATTGGAAGTTATTAAAACCTGAGATTTATGCTACAATAATGGACTTCTTTGCCAGTGGAATTCCTGTTGTATCCGAATCTAAGGAAAAGGCTGTCCCAAGTGATTCAGCTGAGACTCAACAAGATCAAGGTATATGTACATTGCACATAATAATAATATATGGTCAGTTCTTTTACTATTAGATCATCAATTTGTCAACTGTAACATTTATAACTTGTAATGGCAAATGTAGTTAAACCATTAATATATTTCCAACCGTTTCCAACAACGTTATTTTTATATCATCTTGTTATTTATTAATTACCTAGATATGAGTGTTATAATTGAGCATTCTGCCATTTTTCCTGAAGAATCGCACAAACCTCAATACAAAATTGTAACCTTCTGTGTCTTATAGATGGAGAAGAAGATGAAACTGTACTTCTCATTAAAGAATTGCTAGATTCTAGGATTAGACCCACTGTCCAGGAGGATGGAGGGGATATACAGTTTGTGGTATGGAATAAAATAAAATTAAAAATTACAAACAAACCAATATTTTCGATAAAATGAATGTAAGTGCACAGAATGCATGTTAATTACATCTTTGTTATTGTAGGAATTTAAGGACGGTATAGTTAAACTGGTTATGCAAGGATCCTGCACTTCTTGTCCTAGTTCTGTTGTCACCTTAAAAAACGGAGTTCAGAACATGTTGCAATTTTATATTCCTGAAGTAAGAATCTAGATCGGCAGTATTACTGTCCAAATCATTTGATGTAAATGCTGTAGCTACTTTTTGGCAACAATAACATAAATATATCGTTTCGTCTGTGCAATTCTAAATTGCAATTGTAATGCAAATGATACTTCCTGCGCTGTGTTGCTGTTGTTTTAAAACGTGCAAAATTGACATTTACTTTGCAAATAGAAAATGCTTTTTCATCCCGAAAATTACCGACAACGAAACACGTATGTGCAAAGTGGAAGTCCAATTTAGATAGATTATTTTTTTTCGGTATATGAAAAATGAAATGAAAAATTAATTATTGGGCTCTTAGTGCCAATAGAACCACAATTTTTTTCGGAACCAGAAATTATATTGCCTACCTAACCTATCGCTTCGAAACTCCACGTTTATTAAGACTCGTAAAAAACTAAATGTTTTTTAATTGAACATTTTACTGTATATTATTTATGTTTTTTATTTGGTGGTTACTTATTGCTGACCTACTGTCACGTTTCAATACCCTGCTATTGTGGTTGTTACTAGTTAAAGAATATAAATGGACATGACCATGACACTCTAATTGAATTATTTCATAAATATAGGTTCTTGGTGTTGAACAAATAATACCGGAATATGAGAAAATTGCTGATAAAGAATTTGAAAAGCTAGAAAAAAAGCTAACGCAAAAATCCAAAGAGGGAGAAAATTCGGACGAGGAAAATGATCCCATTATGAAAAATATTAAACCGAAAAATTCAGAAAAACCATAGAAGACTTCTATATATAGAGTATTTGTATATAGATTATTAATAGCTTGATTTTGATTGTAATAATGTTTTCAGTTACAATTTTTGTTATACTCGACATCCACTGATACAAAATAATATATACTTCAACTTCGTTCGTTTCGCAAAATCTGGATTAATTTCAATCACTCATTTCATCTCTATGCTTTGATTTTTTGAAAAGAAAATTAATGGCGTGGTAATAATGTTGGTATATACGGGAGTTACGTTTATTTTACACAACACAGTAGACATCAACACATGAATTTATTTACAACAATTTTACGCAGAAACAGTCAATATGGAGTATAGGTAATATTTCTTGAAGATCTTGACATCATATGATATAAAGTAAATTACTTGCATTATATTATAATATCCTGGGAAAAGGCCCAGTTCCAGCACAAATTCCGTTACCCTCAATTGGACCTAAAGGTAGGTAGGGTAATTTTGGAAAGATATTCTACAATGCCTTCGTTGGAGAGGCATAATATGGAATGTATATATTGAAATCAATGCAAATTAATTAATTTCTAAGATTTGCAGTATTGAAAGAATTAGTGAATGTCCTGAATCCATGACCTTTTCAAAGATAAAGTAATAATATTATTAGCGACTATAGTGCGTAGTTCATTTCATAATTTTTCATCGTTAATTTATAATTACTGTGATCAATATATGCGGATCTTTCAAATTAGTTGTACCTATATAATAAACCAATAACAAAGCTTATTTTAATGATGTAACAATCGAATTGTCCACTTTGTACGCTAGGAATTACATTTCTGTATAAATCATTCAAATGGTAACGAATGTCAAGGAGCATGTAATTGCGTATTCTATAGAACTACAAAATAGTAGCACAACTTTGAATTTTTGCTATTACTTGCTACGTGGCTAAATAATAAGTACCATACTAAATTAATTCAGCCGAACCTTCCCAGGGCGACTTTTAAATGGGCGACTAGGACAAAAATAAAAGGTTGAATATCTTGAAAAACTCTACAACTTTAAACTACAAATTATCAATATCCGTTCCATGGCCACAGCGATCTGGTCGATTGGATCACGAACACTTTAACTTTTATCTCCCATTTTGACTTTGGAAGTCTATAAACATAAACATATATTATAATTTCTACTAAATTTTCTAAACTGACAAATGAGATTAAAGAACTGTTGTGAATTTACCATATAGATGCCAACGATAAGACCAAATAGACCGATGGCACTGCCAAAAATCTCCACGATGAGAATTTTCACAAACAGAGCAGGATTAGCAGCATCGGCCAGAGCAGCACCAGAACCAACAATGCCCACACACATTCCGCAAACCAAATTAACAAGTCCAACTGTGAGCCCGGCAGCAAACATCAAATAGCCAGACATCCAATTTCTATCTTTGACTTCTATAGATGATTCAGCCAAGCCAGGAGAGAAGGGCTGTAATTAATGAATACGTAGTTATGTATTACATTTAAATTTTTAAATATCATTGAAAAATACAGAACTGTACTTTATGGTGCACAGTACATCACGAAGTATACAAAAATACAAACTTTTGTATACTTCATGATGTGCACAGTGTAAACAGAGTTCATGTTAATATTTATTACTACTTAATAGTCTACTGCTAAACAGAAGTCATTATATTTCGCATCCGCTATACAGGAAGATGTATTGTGACATTTTTTTAAATGTTAGTTTCTTCCTTTTAAAAAGAAAATTATATCATAAATAGTACAGCATTTCTACTGAAATAAATAC
Organism: Tomocerus minor; assembly: GCA_009936455.2. Lineage (NCBI taxonomy): Eukaryota > Metazoa > Arthropoda > Collembola > Entomobryomorpha > Tomoceridae > Tomocerus > Tomocerus minor. The sequence continues at coordinate 14,181 of JAAAYG020029430.1, forward strand.
AAATCGAATTTAGCAACTTGAAAAGAGTTGGGCAATAAAAGTTTACCTCAATCATTCCAGCTAAGACAATAGCTGTAATCAGGCCGTAAATAGCTACGGCTTCACAAAAAATGACCGAGATCAAGTTTTTAGTTTTTATCCTTGGAGCTTTGACACCTCCCCCAATGATAGAAACTCCAGTGGTATGTATTCCCCTATTGGCACAAACATAATATTATGAGACACAATTTATATGTATTTACTTTTCTATCAGTCACCTTGTTGTACTTTATTTCATTTGGGTTATTTGACACTTACAAAGCAGCTCCTACTACTGAAAGTGCGACTGATAGACCAGCTCCAGTTGCCGCCCACATATGAGGCGACGTTTCCGTAAGGAACCTGGATAGTATAATATTAAGGCCCTTTGAAAATTCATGTTCATACATTACCAAGAAATTAAATGCATATTATTTTGTAGGAAATGCCATTAGGCATAACAATAATTATTAGGTTTTTAGACAGCAATATCTTACCATCCGAAGTCAATTCTTTCGCCTTGGCCAGTTAGAATGTAGTATAGCCCTAAAATAACAATGAAATATCGTTTATTATCACGGTATTCGTTGGGAGATTTATTTAACAGAGCCATTAACTAACACTACAACAAACAAGAATTAAGGACAAATATTTTTCTGGAAAACAAAAACATTAAACTTTGAACTTACCAATAAGTGTTATTGCACTGATTGTGCTGACTGCTATGGTATAACTCACAATAGCACAGACGGCCATCGTAAAATTATGTTGTTTGAAAAACTGCTGACGATTATTTTAATGCTCTTTTGTATGGATTTCAAATTGAAAATATTAACCAAAATAAGTCATTATTATTTCACTGCTGTTTTGGTTCAGAGATAATAGTTACGCCCAGACTCAGAAAGACAGAATTAGACAAATTGAATAATCTCGCACCTTTTACTCTCAAGTAAAGTCACGGGAACTTCCACAAAGGCATCTGCCGGATCCTTCAGTGAGCAAAATAGATCAGTTTCTGAATTACGTCCATATTAACTAATAGCATACAAAGGTATTATAGACGCCCCTAATACCTAGCTGTGTTATTCTAAATAATCCATACATTCAGAAACCGGCTAGTTGTGCTACTTTCCCCAAAGATGACACTGAAGGAATAAAAGAAAGATACACTTAGCCATAATAATAAATATCTTCTTCTTAGAGTTGTACAGATTTCCTTGATTTTCCGGCAAGATTTTAATTGCTGGAAAAAAATGGATCCATTCCTCCGAATAATGAAGTGGAAGAACTGAAGAATTCCCACGTAAATATTTCTGACTTTCAATTTTGGAATCGTATCTGGGAAAGTTATTACCTCGTCATCATAAATTTTTAAATAAATATTATGAATCAACTTTGCAGTCGCGTTATAAATACGCTTGTGAAGCCAAAGCTGCAGATATCGTCGCTTCAGCAGGGTAAGGCAAATCAAGTCACAAATATTTTCATATAAATATTTCAGTTTTGATTAAACTGAGGGGTCCGACTATACTCTGTACAGTTAGCACCGCTTTATAGTTTTGATTCATTCTCTTCATTGTTTATTATTAAGTAGCGGAGCTGCTTTATAGAAATGCCCACTCTGTCTGTCCGTCTGGACGTCTGGACGTATGGACGTCT
>JAAAYG020029441.1:0-15857 GCA_009936455.2 Tomocerus minor
TAGTGTCACATTTCTGAGAATACAGGTAAACATCATAATGATAAAACAATAGTTATTTTTAGCTGTCGAACATGAATTCGTAGAGTTCAACTTGATTTACATTAAAAGCTATGTACTAACATGCATGAGATGAAACTCACAAGTCAAAGTAATATAAAGCATATATCTATCGTGAATATAGAAAATCAGGTCATATAAGGTAAATTAACATACTATAGGAAAGGCTCGCCTGAACAATATCTAAATGGCTATATGAGCATATAATATTTTCTACTCTTAGTCAGTCATGTTCTAATTGTGGATCGTGGGTGAGTACTAAGCTACCTATGCATACAAACACACTTGAAGCTCTACTATAATAATGTTTTTCAATTTATAGAGTACAACACTCCAGTCTGCTAGACTTTAGTCGACTCGGCAGTTTCTTCCTGTAGTATTTTCCATATATTTTTATATTCTTAGCTGGCAAAGTAAAGGAAGGCTGTGATTATGAAATCAGATCTTTCAACTGGCCTTAGTAGCTTCCCTTTGCCTTCGTAATGACGTTAAGTAGGGTATAATGGAAGTGAAAATCTAGTGCATTAGTTATGTCGTTGTTGATGGGTTCGTTTTTGGAGAGTAAAAGGTCTGATATAGAATTCACTATATATGGTCTAGGCGTTCAAAGATGAGGAGATGCAACAAAACTCGGCTTATGACACTACTCCTGCTACTACTGGAAGGATAAAAGATCCTTTTTCCATTCAATGATTCTCGTCTGCCATTGTCAACTGCTTTGTAGTAGTTGTGGATGTATGGGAGGAAGGAAGGAAGCCCAATCAGCAAAGTTCGGGTGCAGATGTTCACGTTTTCGGACGAACCATTCATTCATTCCCTCACTCCTGTCTCTCTCTCTCTCTCTGTGCCATACTTTAGTTTTATGATCCTCCAAGTGGATGTGGTGGAAGAGAGAACGGCCAGAGAATTTAAAATATACCCTACTCTTACACTTGCACTACTGCTCCAATTTTATTTGGAATAATTCGAGGATTTCAGTGGTTCGCCTTACATAATTTCATCTCTGTGTATTTAGTTTTTTTTTTAAATTTTACTCGAAATATCGTGAAAAAGTGAAAGTGTGTTAGATTGAGTAAGTAAATTGAATAAATTGTGATTTTAGAGATTTTTTTTTCCCTTCCTCTTCTATGGATATGTATCATAATGTACTTGTGTATCTTCTTATAATATCTCAAAGTTGCTTGGTTAAAATAGGAACGTATTTAAGTGGCAATAAAGAAGAGTGATTTTTAAATAAGCTGTCGTGGAGTTGTTGTTGGCTTATGGGCTTTCCTTCTTTAATTCTTGTGTCAGATTACATTCACCATTTAAGAGTGAGTTGTACAAGTGCAATAGTTAACTAAAAGAGTTTACGTGGAGTGCATTTTGCATTTAATAAATGTTGACTGTATAGTCGAGTGACTGCCTGTGTGCGATAATTGAAAGGAATAAGACAGCAAATATAATTGGAAGTGTAATAATGTGTAATGAGAGTTGACATTTGAGATGGTGATTGTGATTAAGTCAAGAGATCTTTAACATTCTCAATTCATTTCAGCCATTCTTTTATTCTCGTCCCATTTAGCTTCATTAGGTAAATAGTTTTTTATCTATGCAAATTCCTCTAATATATTATCATATAGAGATAATGACAATGCTATGTCACTCTGTATATAGAATCTTAGAAAGTATATGGAATGATTCTACAATATACGGAACTATATTGCATTTTTCATGTTTCTTACAAAGGTTTATGAATTCTAAGACTTGAGTTGGGATTTTCTCGAGTTGTAAATTGTATAATGCGTGTGGTGGTTATGGTATTAGTTATGCTGATTTATAAGGACACGATATTATATCCTGTTTGTCCAAGATAGGATTGTGTGCAACATGAAAATGATCTGAAAGGATGAGGTTGTGAAACGTAAAGTTGTGTGAGTTAGTATTTGGCACGTGATGAAATGTCAGAGGAAGATAGGGCAAGAAGGCCATGAGCCTAATATTTATTATTATCACAAAAAACGAAATCATCCAATGAGTCAGTCCAGAGCAGAGTCCTCAGTGTCAGGTACTTTACTTAAATGGTTAGATCTATTGAAGAAATGAAGGACCTGGCTGACCTGAGCTACTTTTCTGTATCATTTAATTGCTTTGATTGTACATATTGCCCTGTGTAAAATAATATTTTATATTTAACATGCAGTTTTGTGGTGAGGGGATTTGTTAAGGCTCTTTTGTTCTCCGTTTTTGTTATTGTTGTGGTTTTAGTGGAGGTGTATTTAAAAGACCTTGTATGTTCGAGTGAGTCGAAGGAGTAATTAAAGAAGACTAAACTCAAATCAGCTCACCAACTCATTAAATTACTCTTCGTTTTAGGCAAGACCTTCAAATCAGCCATAGTCAAAGACAAGAAAATTGTCAGTCTTCTCTTCTATTTTAGGAAATTCGTTTAGCATAGTTAATTTCAGTCTCATGTAATTTATGTCAAGTTGATGAAGCTTTGATGGCATTTCTAATACACCACACGGATGCATATCAAAAGTTCCTCCACACAAATTTTAGTAATTTTACATAGTATCCCTATTTTATGTGTTTTCTCATCAATTTATTGCTCATAGCGATGGTTAACATTAATAAGCAATCAGCTTTAAGGGAAATTCACCAAGGTATGTACATTATACATGCGTAATTACACGAATTTAACTTTTTTTAGCTAAAGTATGTATGTATACATTTAGCTTTTGGCTTAAGTATCGATTAAAAAAATGCTAAACCAGAAGTTTCATGATTTTGAACCTGTGTGTTTCTGTAATAGTTGAAGAAATGCATGCATAATTATAATAAATAGTATGAGCAAGTTGAAAATAATGGTAAGTACCTGTCTTGCCGTCCTCTGACTAATACTGCATGCCTTTAAAAAGTTCATGGAGTAGAGATACATGGATTTTGTGCCTCCAATTTCCTCTTGATTATTATTACTGTTTGTAAACTACCCTCTGCGCCTTCCCTCAAGGCATTCCTACATATTCCATTCACTCTGCATCCAAATCATACTCTGTACAAAGTATTATTTTCAACGTTTCAATGCTTTACTGCTCTTGCTCTCTAAGGAAACAATGAAAAGGAAGGAACTCTATTTTCCCACCTGGAGGGACTAGTGCATGGACAGGGACATGGCTAGGCTCATTTGTAAATAGTACGTAGTCTGTGTAAATATTCTACTACAGTTTTATACTACTGTGGTACACACTGCACACGTATCCACTATTATTTCATCTAATGCACTACATCCGATCTGACGTTCTGTTACAAGAAGATTACATTTTATTGATGCCTTGCCTTGCCTTCCAGTCAAACTAATGATGTGTACATCTAATAAACCTCTCTCTCTCTGTATATATATGTTTATTCAGCCTTGCTTATCTTTAGTAAATGTTACTACAGAGTATGTGCATTAAACTACACTACACACGTATTATTTTCCCCGCTCGGAATCAGAGGGCTGTTCTATTTGCCGCTAAACTACTTATTCCCATTCAGAATTCACTTTGGCCTGCATCTAGGGAAAAACTCAGGACAAAGAAAAGAGGAAAACTAGAAAAACGGATTCTAATACACTGCCAAAATAACCATGTATATCATTCCCACATAAACTGAGGCATTCTTTCCCCAAAAATAGTTTTTTAGCCTTGAAAGTTGAATAGGGGAATTATATTGAAAATCCTATGCATCCCACAAATATACATAAACCGTAGTTTTATGTTATTAAAAACAGTTTTGTTCCGTGTTAATTTTTTTAGACATCTTTTCAGCAGAAAAACTGCAAATTGGAATGTACTACATGATTGTACTTTCTGTTTTTTTCTGAACTAGATGGTTTTACATTATATCTGTGTAATAAATGTATTGAAAAATATTTCGAAATTAATTTGAGAATTTCTCCATGCTGTTGCTGTTGCTCTTGATCACAGTAAAATAAAATACTGGTTTTTGTTTCTTGTGAAGAGAGACGGCAAAAGAGTGTAAGGAGAAACGAAATGAGAGTAGGAAAAAAGGAGCAGTATAGATAATAAATGATTGTAGGACGAGTTTAGTTTGTGTGAATGTTGTAGTTTTAAGAGATGTAGAGTGTAGAGACGTCGCGTCCAGCAAAGGCTGTGCGTTAGGTTAACGAGCTGACCAAATTGAAGTGAAATGTGTGGCGTTTGTTGTCTGTCTATGAATTGCTATCACAAGCGGAGCTAGCAAAGCAGGAGGACAAATGTACCTTTTGGAAGTATATCGAGTTTAAAGGGAGCCTTAGGGTAGAGATGAGAAAGAAAGGAGGATGAAGGAATATTCATGAAATGCAGTCAAGTCGACTCTGTCTACTATGTACGTAAAGTAAGGACTGTCGAATGGAATAATATAATGTAGTGTTGCGTTGCCTTGCTGTAAGTGTAAACAAAAAAATTGAGGCAGACGAGAAGAGAAGAGCTTAGAGCAGAACACAAATTCATTTCTGACTTCATGTAATACTTAGCTATATCAAATTCAAATATCTAGTTCAATTCAAACATTCTCTTTGAAACGAGGATATAAAATATATGTAAATATATACCGTTTCCTACCTCTCATTTCATATCACACAAAATAATAGGATTTTACTACACGAGGATTATGGTTCATATTATATACTAATGATATTAATGTTCATTGCACATTTTGGTTTAGATTTTATACTACTGTGTATATAGGATTGCATTAAGTGTCAGATGTACAATGTGGTGCAGCAGTGTGTTGTGCAAGTGATGGAGATGAAACTAAGTCCTTTTTCCTATCTCTCTCTATCTTCTATGTATATATGTGTAAGTTATGATGATATGAGTTTTAGGAAGAAGGGTTTTGCCTCACTTGACTTGCCAGAATAGTAAGTGAGTAGTCTCCTTGTATTCCATTGTATGAGTAGGACTTTAACATTTCGACACTGCTCCTCCTGGTTACTTTGACTTTTTCATTGGTCTAGGGATGTGTGTACTGAGCACACAAAAATGAGGAGTAGTAAAAGAGAGAGATGTGTATGAACATGTTGCTGCGTAGATATACGTAAGAGGAGAACTTTGAGTTTTCAGTTTAGTTTACGTTCCTCGTTGTGCCTTTCGAGTTTCGACTTTTCATTTCAGCTGCAACGAGCGTGCAAGTTTTGTTCTGTTCCATTACATTATTACGTGTATAGGAAAGAGACTTGGATTAGATGTTGAACTGAAGTAAAGTAAAGGCAGGGAAGGAAAAAGGCTGTGTGATGTCTGAAAGTCTGAACAGTGTATTCAGTTGTGTGGTGTGTGTGTAGTGTGTGTCTGCGGAAGTACCTCATCGGCTGAGCTGATGTGAATTCGTTGTTGGTTGGTTAGCCCAGACTTGCTTTTCCTCTCGCTCTCTTGCCTTAGCATTGAGTTGCTGAGATTTTGCTCTTGACTGTAGCATTCGAATTCAGCTTCAGTCATCCTGAGACGAAGAATCTGTTTTTCCTCTCTCTCTCTCCCTAACTCTCAGCAACTCAGGAGGCAAACGAAGCAAAGCACACTTCCATTCATTTCTCTAGTTTACTCTGCAGAGCAAAGACGAAAAAGACTCTGGCTCTTCTTTGTTGTGGTTGTTCCAACCAACAAATCTTCTCCTATAATACCAAGAAACATCTTAATGATGTTCATCAAAACACAAAAGCATAACCATTTCGAAATGAAAACAAGGATTTTCTTTTGTTTCACTTCATATTTTCTGTTGTGAATAAGAACTCTTAAAATATTTGTGCAGCCTAGTGTGGAAAATTTGAATTCTTCCATTGTTTTAACCTACAGATTCATTTTTCATTTAAAAAAAAATAAGATTTCGTGCTGCGAGAGACCCATTCCTTGATTTCCTCTGTTCATTAGTGAGTGAGTGAACGAGCCTTCTCCTATTTGATTTCGTTAGCAAAGCAGAACAGAAAATATTGCAAGTCTATCTCTGGAATTATTATTAAAGCATATATATACAGAGTGGAGCAATTGATATTGATACAGATAAAAGATATTCGTGTGAGTGTATCTTTTAACTGGTTGTTGTGTTGATAGTAAATAGTTCTATCGAGTTACAGAATGACCGCTTTGTTTTGTTTACATTCAATTCTGTGTATTTACATTTGATGCAGTTGTTGCTGTATAGTCGAGGGATTATTGTGTGCGTATAGGGACACTACACTACTGGCTGCCTCCTCGACAATCATTTTCCTTTCATACAATTTAATTCTGCATGATTATCGCGAATTGAATTGAAAGTGTGGGATTTGCAGAAATCGTGTCAATTTGACCATTACAGTCACCATCTCACTATCATTTGAAAGATTTATTTGGTAGTGAAATGAAATCAAGCGGATTATATGGCATTTGAATTGCATTGAGTTCAATTGGACTAACCTACCTAAAACTATTTAGAAACTTAATAGAAATACAAAGATATACTTTGTATTCTACCTATAGCCGTGGATTTTGTGTTGCAAAACGATAAGGATACGTGGACAAAAGTCTAATTCCAAGATATAAATCCCAAGGGGGTAGTTTTTTTCTCTGATATATATATATAGAGAAAGAGAGAAGATTTACATATATATAAGTGATGAGATCATTATAGTATCTCGTATATATATACAATCTACAGGATCTATAACAATTATTTGTTTTCTACTAATTCTACAGCACTTGAATTACAACAGAGCGGAAAAGGCAAAACGTGCAAATATTCTTTAGATGCCTCATGCAAATAAATAAAGATTGTTGTGTACAAGCCTTAAACTAAAGTACAATATCAATCTACATAACACATTAGTAGTCTACATCCTCTGACAACATTGTTCTTCACTGATCTATTTCGTGTACAATAGTGCGGATATTTTGTCACTGTCGTATTGTGTATTGTGTGGAGCTGATATATCTCTCGTGCACTGATTTGGAGATGAAAAGTAGCCGTGGTGGAAGTTGTCTGTGTGCTTGCAATTGAAATCGTGTGTCGTTATATTGCAAAGATCTGCTTTTTTTGTACAGAGTGGTTGACAGACAGTAGGTAGATGCATTGCAGTGTGGTTAGGTGAATACTTTTAAAGAGAATATATATATTCATGGTCACATAAACACACAGACAGAGCTCTAATTGTAAATGTCTAAGGCAAAGCTCACCAAATGATACGCCCATGCATTCTCTGATGTTGTGACTTGACACTTGGTTTGAATTGTTTATTCCTATCTGACCATACATAGCTCTATGATATATAAAGATACGTATCGTGAAAGAGAGAGAGAGAGAGAGATGCAAATTCTATATCACCTTAACATCCCATCTTGAGTAAATAAATAAATAAATCATCCGTGGAAATAAATGACAAGATATTCTATGACAGTTTGACAAACCTCCAACATCAAGCTCAATATATCTCTTTGCAATTGAATATTCAATTCTATTATTGTAATATATTGCCACAGAGCACAAGTGCATTGTCTAAATAAGACAATAATAAACTTGTTAATAAACTGCAGTGTGCATTTCCCGTTCCCAGAATGCTTGACATAAGCAAATGAATGATTATTGAACACTTAATGGGATATATAATCATATAATAATACCATTTATGAATATAGTAATATATGAGTTATTAAATAGCATATGCTGTGCTATAAATATAAACAAATAATTTGTGTCACTTGAGTTCATAGCAGAGTGCAACGTGAATTTGTTTGTTTGTGTATACCTGGTCTGGTTATTCAACTGGTTTTCAAAGTTGTGAATTGAATTTGGATAATGTGTGCCATGCCATCGCACTCCCATTGCACTCTTCTGCTGCGGTTCCATCCATGACTCTCCCATTCACCAGATTCGCATGTAGACAAAAGCTGAATTTCAATTCACTCTTCTGGGATGATCAATTACATCTCCTGGGGATCTTTTATGTACGTGTCAATAGTTTTCACCAGTAACTACACACAGATCCTATTGTGCTCTCTGTGGTGACCAACTAAAAGTTTATCGATACAGAAGCTAATGGATCCTCTCCCTGACTCTATAAAGACAATTTGGAATACTTTCGTAATTTAATAGTGAATATGTAGGCTCATCTTCATATTTCATTATAGAGACAAAGATATAAAGAGAGCAGGTGGAAAACTTTGTGGAGTCAATTTACATTTTAGTAGGACCAATCCTTCGTGCGACTAATTTATTTGCTCTAGAATTGTTTAGAGACAGTAGACAGTTGCACAGTGATTGTGTTGGTGTGTGGGAGGAAGATTTTAGGAGTGGGAATGTGAAACGATGAAAATACATTCGAATATTTGGACCATCATGATGATTATGACAATGATGATTAGATGGATTATGCCAATGGAAATACAACAATGGCCAAAGCAAATATTATGCAAATGTGAACAGTGAATTATCAATGGGGAGCCACAGTGAGGAAAAACGGAACGGGAAAGAGTCCAAGAAAAATAAGAAAAAAGGTACTTACTCATCCAATGCATTTCCATTCCTATTCATTTGCATAATATTCAAAAAACTATTAACATTTCTATTATTCTTATGGTGGGCTTCATCTCCTCATCTTTAGAATCTCTTTACGACTTTTCCAATGTGCATGCTGCATTTATTTTCCTATGCTTCAAGAATGCAATGCAGTTAGAGTGAGATACTAAAGGTGGTTTGCATTATTTAAATATTAATCTATCCCTTATGTCAATAAGACAATACTGCACGCAAAAGGTATTTTTATCTGTGGACTTGTTGCAAAATGCGCCTTGCTTAGCTATTTTAGTTTTAGTCGTTGGGTAATATCACGAAAGGCAATTCTCCCCATCGAGTGTCAATAGTGTCATTCAATGTCAGCATAATAAAATCCGCTGCCAATTGCAAAGAGCTGTTGCTGTTTATAGTATTGACCTAACTAACCTACCAACGTGCAACGGATTAATGCAATATTCAGAAATGGAAATCAGCGTTCGTAAACAATGATCACTTGCTGAGCGCCAAATAAGTAATCTCTCTGTTCCTGTGTGTTCACCGTTGATATCGTCTATTGACAAGTAAATCTACCGTCACTTCACTACCTGTACAGTGTACTGTATTTATTTAGAATGAGCCTCTGCCTTTTCCGGGTCTTATTCTTTTGCGTACACAATAATGTTTGGTCGATAAAAGGGGTACATGGTACAATGTAGGTTCATTTGGGACATTCAGTTATGTTTCTTTTGGGAGGATATAATGTTTTTAGGTGTAGGTTCTGGTTATTATTCAGAAATTCAGTTTATATAACACCTTTTTGAATTGTATTGTGTATTCATGTGGATTTTCAGTATATTTCCACTGTCGCTTTTAGTTTTGGTACCCTCGGTGCATTGCACTGCTCTTTCTCTATCTACTACAACATTCTAATTTACACGAGGCAAATCCTAGTAAATATTTTTCAAAGTAAAGACAAGTTATTGCTATCCATAGTAGCTATATAATATTATGCCTTGGTGAATACTTCTAAGAAGTGCCACACATTAAATGCGCCTTCTACTTATGCCTATAGCAATGTTTTGTCAGAGAAGACACTAGCAAATTGAACTGTCCGCTCCAGGTCGAGTCAACAACATTGTCGGAATTATATATACACTTATTACTCTATCCTTGTCAGGTTAACCTCGCTACCTCTCGCTCGCTATTGCTATTGTCCATTGGAAACTATAGTAAAAGTGTAATAACACCTTTAGAAGGAATAGTAAGATAGGAATCCAGGCTATTCCAGTTCACTTTGTATTTTATATCTAGTCAAGTTCATTCCATTTCGGTTGTAGGAGTAAATGGGGTCGTCGTTGGGAACTTATTGATATAGAGATAGTCTCACATCCTCCTGCATAGTCAGTGACCAACATGCTAGTAAAACTACGAAACTCAACGTAATTAACCTACGTAGAGTTACTTATGGCTTTTGATATTGTACAGCAGTATATAAGAAGGCTATGCGTTATTACTTACTTAGTGGTGCATTAGAGATAGCTGAGTCTCATGTGTTTCGTTGTTTTCTATGAGGTGGGGAGGTTAGCAATGAGACCGAAAGAAAAATGCGATGTGAAAGAATGTCTGCTAGTAATGGAAATGGTGTAATAAGCTTTCCTACGTGCTCTGTTCTATTTCCTTTCCCATCTCATCAATTTTTCGTCGGAAACATGGATTACAAGACGAGGCTCCTACTTTTTCATTATAAATCAGAGTAATTCTACAATCGTATTTACTATCTAATGTAGTGCTGGATAGTTTTATTATAAAGAGATTTTAGTCTACCCTGGCCACTCTCTCTCTCTCTCTCGGGCACTCTAACCCTATCACAACAAATCAGCTTCGTATAACCATTTACTAGCAACTGCGAGAAAAAATAACAAAAAGCAAACCACCGCAACACGTACTACTTGTTTTGTTTCTCTTTCTCTCTTTGCTCCTACTTAAATATCTGTGCCTACTTAACTTGTTACTATTATTTTGCGTAGGCTTTTCCTAAAAGTCAACTGAACTTGTCTGGTCGGAATTGAAAATCGAATTCTAGTCTATTTCACTACTCTTCCTCCTCTCTACCTTTTCTGGCTTACTGTCTAGCACAGATGCAAAAAAGGTTACTCCAAAGTCTCTAAAGTGCACTTTTTCCAACTTGCTCATTTTTTAAAAGCATGTACATATGCATTGATATCAGCCTACTTCTCTTTTTCACTAATATTTATTATTCCATTCTACAATGACTAATGAGTACATGTAGGAAGGATTTCTCTGAATCATGTTGCATACACCTACAGTAGAAGACTAGTGGTGCCTATGTATATGTGTGTCTTGAATAATTAAAAATGTGTATAGCTAAATGTGTCACAGTTTTCAATATCTATTTATCTTAAGTATAGCAAAAGCTGTTTTATGCTAATCAGTTCAGCACAATAATAATCAGCTGCTTTTTAATGCTTAATTAAAGTAATCTTGCATAGAAATCTGTGAATGAATCTTCATTTTCAGATTACATAAAAGAGACAGTGAATAGTTTCAGTTAGCAGTTCACGTAGTAAGTCTATGTACCTACACTTTCATTGCTTTTTTTTTCTATGGAGGATTTTCTTAATACGGCATTGACGGCGATATGCTTAAAGGGGTAAAATATCTTTTCAATAATAGACACAGACAGAGAGAGAGAAAGACAGGTATGCGGCATCAATCAATTTGTCTGCCTGCTCATATTACAGAATATGTATCTAGGTTTCGATTTTTAGAAGACGAACTGTCTGGCTCTGTGTGGCTTGTCTATCTGGTCTTCTTCTGAGTACTGCTAAATAGATACGCGAATTAAATCAACCTGCCAGTTAATCCTTTGCATAAATACATATGCATTAAATTATAAGTGTAAGTGGAGAGTCTCGTAAGTCATGATTCTCATGATTCGAGTATTATGTAGGTAGGTACCTACTTATTGAATTGAAAGTCAGTTGAATGAAACTTCTGTCTGTTGGGTTGGGACTGTGCTCAAAGGTTGAAAAGAGCATTTTAACTTCCACTTATAAGCTGGTTCAATTCAAATTGATATGATTCTAATTTACATTAGGTGTTTTGTATGCATAGAATAGAGTATCATATAGTAAAGACTGAAATTGGATAGAAGATCATAGACATTGTAAGTAGAGGATTTATCGACTAATGCAAATATATGGTTGATTGTGTTGTCAATGACTGGTCGCGCCCTTTGAGTTACTTTTCTTTGCATTCAAAATGATATTGTACCGCTGAATGTCAAGTTTGACATGAGGAGCCAGGGCAAGAATGTCAAGAAAAAAGATGTACAGTCTGAATGGATGGATTTGTTAATGTAGTCGACTGTAGGACACAGAGCAAATAGTGATTGTCTTATCACGTTCCCTATACGTGAAATTGATTTCAATTGAATTGAATGGAAAAGTAGATGTAAAAAATCAACTGAAATTAAAAGGAACGGGAAACAAGAAAAAACTTAGGCCAAGTCTTAGAAACTTCCTCTTCTTCTTCAACAGATTTTGCCTCATGCAAATGTTTTCTTGAGCAAAGGGTGGTTGGGTTAAACTCAATTGCTCTATCATCAGAAAGACAGTCTTTTACTCTGCCTTGTCAAATCTCTTATCTGACGATGGTAAACCAAAAGAAGTCCAGTCCACCCTAATACATTAGATTAAGTGACATGAAGAAGATTGGTGGTGGAGGAAGAGATTCGTAAAGAGAGCAAAACAAGAGAGACCAAGACAAGACAGAAAGCACTAATGACCCTTTGTTTACATTATTAATGGCATAGTTTCTCCCGTATAATGACTCCGCCCTTTTTGATAAAGTGCATCCTTTGAAACAGAAGACTTTTGAAACTGAAATATTGGCCGTCATCGTCACTTCTCCTCTGACCCGACTCTTAACTCTTCTTTTGGTAGCACTACACTATTTTGATAGGAATCTACAATAAATAATCCTGGGAATGGTAATTAAATTTCACATAGGAATGATCCTTGCTCCTGAACAAGACAGAACGGAGAAATGGCTACCTACCTGCGGGTCTTGTCTGAATATATTACCCACTACCTAATTGAACTTTCAATTTTATCTAAAATCTTTTATTTATGAAGGTGCGTTTTCTTGGTATTGTTTTAAGGGTTCACTACAAATATTAGGGTGTTCCTAATTTGCATAAATCGGCACTGATGAAATAGAAACTGCGTCTTATGATTACTACATTTGTGAAAATTGCGTTTCATTCCGGGAAGTTTATTCATTTTCATTATCAGGAAGAAAATTATTTTCAGTAGGGCTGAAGAAAATGAAAAAAGGTGCGGGAAGACTTAATATTCCTTCAGTTTAACTCTTGATATTTTCACCCACTACAGAATAGTTTTTTGAAGTGAATCTCGTTGAAAGGTTTTTTTTCTGCTGGCCACCACAATGGAGATGTAAATCAAAGAAAATTGAAGTTGTCTTGTTGCGACATGTGTATTGTACATCCGTATGCCAGAGTATTAGGTTGAGTTCAGCCCAACTCACTCACTCGTCAGTAAGTGATTTAATATTTTATCTTCCCAGATTTTGTTCATTGGCAAAGGTACATAATGGATTTCCTTACTTGGAAGAGCCTTCTTTCTGCAGGGTAGCATAACAATGTGTTTTCTATCCGGTTGAATTATTTGCATTGCATTTTTAATGTGTGTATTGTGTTTTGTTATGTAACACATTACTATTTGTACTATGTGTAGGTATGTATTTTTTAGTATAGTGTAGTTGAGTGACTTTTTGATACAGTTACGAATGTTTGTATACTTAATCTCATTTTCCTAAGTTTTATTGCGGAATTGTTGGGCCCATGATTGTTGAAACGACTTTGTTACTTATCTTGTGTCGACAGTACACAAGGAAAAGCCTGACATGACATTCGCATGAAAAATGCAATTTAAATTGTCAAAACAAATTATTCTATCAAGATCAGGTGTTAGCAATTTCTCGAAAATGTGGCATGTTCTTTAAGTTCAGTTGATTGTTTGATATATATTATTATTGCGTAGGTACATAAATTACCTGTAGTAAGTAAGGGATCTCTAGAGACAATCCTAAGTTTTATGTAATAAAGTAATGGTAGAAAAGTGCTTTGGATGTGATGCAAAACGTAGTATCTGATAAAAAGTAAAAAATTGTTTAGCTAATCGAAGTAAGTTATGCGTGCATGCATGTAGTGCTAGCCTAAAGGCTAAAACTGTAATGTAGAGTAGAGTTAATTTACATTTACATGAGTAATCTCTAATTCTATCGGCACTAACGAAACAAGCATTCACACAAGAATATCACGGCCAAAACCTTTGCCAAAAACACAGTGTGTGTTAAAGAGCCAAGATTTGCATGCAACTATGTTGTGTTCTTAGTTGAATATGTGACTGTGCATGCAATTGCCGTAATAATCATGTGAACTTATATAATTATCATATTTATCATAAGGTAAACTTTTGTAGTTATAATATTTCTAGTTTCTCCGTTTAAAACTTTAAAAGTAAACTACGTAGCATTTCCTTTAAATTGGGTTTGTCTATCGGTTAAATTTTATTTGGCTTACTTGTTCGTGGTTGTTTGCGGCGAAAATAATAATAGTGCGTCTTAGAATTGTTAATTAAGTAGTTTAGCTGTAGTGTTATCTTTCTGTTACATCAATATGCAGCAAAATTCAATTTATATGTTGAACTATTCAAGAATTTAAATGCCTAAGCGCATATGCTCTCCGAAAATTAATTTATACCTGCCTGCTGTGTAAGGAATTTTCAATGTTCCTCCGTCGCCGACTTTAATATGAATCACATTTAATGTTTATTTATAGTTATTACCACGCTTTTCGTGGTAATAATGCAGAGATTTCACAGTAAGTTCCTTCGTATATCCCAGCAAAGTGCACAAGATTTAGTTTTAGAGAGATATTAATTTTAAATGCGGAGGCTTTTGTTATGCATTGGATTTCCAGATGACTCAGTCAGTTGTCTAATGATGTGGGTTGACATTCAATTTCAGTTTGAGCTTTATTGCCTGCGTTAATTCCTTTTTATTCCTAAGTGTGCGGCACCAGTTAGTTGTTGGGCTGGACAACTTTTCTTGGCTACTCCATCCTTATTATATGCATTCTCTTGTGTCTCCTCTGAAAATTAAGGATTTTCTATTAAGACCAGAGCCAAAATGAAGACGAAGGCTCGAAGACCCACGTAGTAAATTGCATGGAGATTCACCTAAATTGTACATAACCTTTGTGTGTTATTATTGTCTTTTCTCGTTTCAGATAGTGGGGTCGTAGGCATAAACAGTGTACATATATAAGCTATGCATAAATTTACATATTTTCCTATAACTTTCCTTCTTTGACTAGATAGTAGATAAATAGAGATAAGCGAGAGGATCATTACAGGAGGAGTAGAGACACAGATAATTTAGCGTAGCGTAACACAATAACCTTAGTGTGTAACTTTCGTCTGTCGACTCGCGCTGGTGGAAAAAGTGCACAATCCTACCATCCTGGCTGGTGGGAAGTTTTCGGCTTCGCCGAAGGCGAAGCCGAAAACGGTAGGGAAAACGAAAATAAGAGGGAAGAAAAAGGGAAAAAGAGGGGAGAAAGAGAGAAGAGAAAGGGAAGAAGAGGGAAGAAAAAGGGAAGAAGAGGGAAGAAAAAGGGAAGAAAAAGTGAGAAAAAGGGAAGAAAAAGGGAGAAAGAGGGAAGAGAAAGGGAAGAAGGGGAAGGAAAACGGAAAGGAAGCGAAGGCGAGAGTAAAAGAAAAGGAAGGGTAGGCGAAAGAAGAAAAGGAAAAAGAAAAAGGGAAGGGGAGAGAAAAAGAAAGGGAAAAGGAAGAGAAACGGAAGGGGAGGGAAGGACGAAAGGAATCAAAAATGGGAAGGGAGGAGAAAAAAAGAACGGGATGAAGGAGGAATAAGGACTTAAAGGACTATTGTACATTAGCTAAAGTAAGTGATAATCTGAAAGCAGATGCGGAGATAAATGACATTATACAAGAGTATGCTGTTTTTGCAGAACGTGTTAAGCAGTTAGCTTCTAAATATGTTTATAAAGCAGAACCAAAAAAAAGTAAGTCAATTAAAGCAGGTGCACCTTCACCAAAAGTAGAAATTAATTTCCCTGAACGGTATTTACAATTGGATCTGTATTACAAAATGTTGAGACTCCAAGCCACTATGTATTTAAATTACCGAAGCACAATCAAAATTGTTTGTACAGCAAAAACCTTTGAAAACGTTCGAAAGTGATATAA
>JAAAYG020029452.1:0-15852 GCA_009936455.2 Tomocerus minor
CACTTTGGAAAACCTACGGCGCATGTCTGCCAACGAAAAAGTTTGCTCATTTGCACACCGTTGAGTTGCCCTAATATTTCTTGATTTATAAAACAAATTGTAGAGGAACCTCTTCAGAATTACATAATCGTCAATTTGCCTCTTGTTTTACCGGAAGTATAAATTAAAGCATACCCGATATAGCTATTATTCCTTACAACATTAAAACTGCCACTAGCTAACTTTTTAAACTGCGGAATTTTGCTCGATTTTCTTGCAGATTGTAATGAACAAAGAGTCTGTATATCGGGAAAAATGACGAGAGGTTTCGGCACCCACTAGTCATTCACGTCTAACAAGTTCGAAATTTTACTATTTTCGGAAGAATGGTCGCCATGGGATGGGACCTTAAGCTGTTAGCACGTCCTTCCTATGGGCCAGCTAATATTTATTAGGGCTAAAAGTGGATTTGAATATTATGAGGACAATGACAAAACCCACTTTTTATTTTAGTGTGGGCCCAGTGGTGTAAAGGAACTGATTGGGCAGGTGGGCATTGCCCAAATGAAAAATGGGTGGTATGGCGTGTTAGTTTGGGTTTGTGAGTAATAATTGCCTAGTGCCCACAAACTCTCCCCACCTTGCTACGCCACTGGAAGTCCTACTCCTTCTCCTCATTAACAATTTAAAAAAAATGATAACTCGGGGTCAAGAGGTCAGTAGTAGCCAAATATGCAAATAACGAATAAGTAATATTTTGGTAAATAACACGCATGCTCTCAACGAGTAAACAGTAGTAGGGTATATTTTTTCGGGACATTTTTAAAAATGATACATGGGGCAGTAAAAAATAATATTTTGGGTAGTAACTCAATGGGCTTTGAGCAGAAGATCCATGTTTTTGGCCCTTACAAAATTAAATTGCGATCAAAAAGCATGGACTGCTTGTCTGGTCTTGCCTTGGTTTTCTCCCCCTCCTGGCATCAAGAGGGGCTAGTAGAGCGTTTGCAAAGAAATTCCACGTATATTTATAAGGGACATTTTTGGCCGGAAACAAGATTTGTTACAGAATAAGTAGCCTGGGACCAAATTTTCGAAACATCGTAAAATTACGATATCGTATTTTCCATGGATATCTGTCCATTTTGCATGGTAAAATATTTAAAAATCAAAATTTCCCAACGGTGAATTTACGACTTTTTTAAATATTTGTGGAAGTTGTTTGCAAACGCCGCACTGGCCAGGAGAGGAAGGGCGGGTGGAGAAACCTAAGGCAACCCCAGACACACGGCCCATGCTCCTTGGTTGCAATAAAAACGGTACTAAAGGCCCCATGAAATAAAAATTAATTCTACTGCCTCAAAAGCATTATTTAAAATGCTCCATGTAGTACTACCCGTAAACAATTAATATGTATACATGCTTTGATTGATAAACATACAGAAATATAATTAATAAGGTATGCGATCATTGTAATTTGTATACTGATAAAAATGCTGACTTAATTAACTGTCCACATGTGTAAGTATATATAGTACAGTGCAAATATTATGACATTATTTTCATCGATGAATTACATTTGGTATCACATTTTCAGTCTCACAGCCTCACTTCTTAGCTCTCAAAGTCTAGTGAGCGAGATATTTGAACGACAATAAATCAGTAACAGAAAAAGAATAAACACACAAGGAAAAAACGATTATAATATAGATAATAATATTATGGTACAATTCACTGTGCAACAAACGTCGCATTCGCAAATCGGATTTCACAATTTTACCTCGTTTACCGCTCGTCCGTCATCCGTGAATACATTATCGGCTACATTATGCTCTGCTATGATGATGAGGAGCAAGCATGTTCCTTGTATTCCTACGCTTAATAAGCGATTCGCCATTTTGTTAGTGGTGGTAAGCAGTGGTGTACAATGCGGTGTAACACAATTTTCAAACAAAATTAGCTCTTCGTAATCATATGGTTTTTGTTAGGACTCCTAACACTACTATTCCATTTATTATGTAGCGGTATTACATAATAAATGGAATAGTAGTGTTAGGAGTCCTAAAAAAAACCATATGATTACGAAGAGTTAATTTTGTTTGAAAATTGTGTGACACCTCATTGTACACCACTACTAACCACCACTAACAAAATGGCGAATCGCTTATTAAGTGTAGTAGTAGCACGAACATGCTTGATGAGGAGGCATTGGGAATGTCATGATAGGTATAATGAGAATGGAGGCGAAGCGGAGGAGGGACTCCTCCTTGTTGCCTCCATCTCCTCACCATCCTCATTTATCTGGTAATCAGGAGGATACGATAATATGTATAGAGCTTTACATATAATTGTCCAATGAAAATTAATTTATAACTTATCGTGGTTCATTGTGGTAACTATAAAATGTTTAGTTATAACTGTAGCAGTGCAGTGTTAGTTTGTTAAGCGAGCCAAGCGAATCCAGTAGTAATGTTGGTAATTGAGTATTGTAATGTAAAGTAACTGCGTATTAAAACTGCTTAAAAGCCCCACTTTCGACAATTTTGTCTTGGAAATCCCTAAACAGTACTTCAATTTCGACCAATCATGAAGCTTGAAAATGAGGTAACCCGATTAAATGTTCATTTTTGTTGACGACGACAGTAAAGGGAAACGTTCCACGCTATGTTTTAAGTAGAAACCAGAACTCAATAATAATGAGTAGGAACATATAATATTTTATAACATTTTCTTAGGATATAATTGGGGTACTCAACATTTCAGGTTAAGCCAGAGGTAAACGGTTAAAAGATTAACAGATTAAAAGGCTAACACTTTAATCTAAAGGTTAAACTGCCGTCATTTTCCAACCATCTTATTGACTATGATGTTTAATCTCCAGAGTTAACTTTTACCCTACATTATGCTAGTGCTTAGATTAAGGGACACGATCGGTGAAGCCGACCCCTGATGAGTCCAGGAACCTTAGTCAAAAATAGACCAATTCCCTAAGTGGTGCAATGGGACTCATCCGACGGCCGCGCCACTTTTAAAGGCGAGCCAAGGTAAGCTACTTAGTTCGGCCCGGCTTCTTTTTCGGCTACATCAACCGAACCAATACGAAAAAGAAGCCGGGCCGAACTAAATAGCTAACCTTGGCCCGCCTTTAAAAGTGGCGCGGCCGTCGGGTGAGTCCCATTGCACCACTTAGGGAATTGGTCTATTGTAACTTAAAGTTGATACGGAACGCCTTCACTCCGTGTATGTTAATCCGAGGGGATAACTGGCGTGAATTTTAATTATTTTTTATTTTGTTTTTGAGCTAAAATTCAAAATGAAATTTCGTCTTCTTATGACAGTCCACATTATTTTGTTGTCATCAATTAAAGTTTTCACAAAAATGTAAGTAGAAATCCTATTATCAATTAATGTTTACTTTCTGGTGCTGTAATGAATGATAGCCTAATACCTGTTTTTGATATTTAATACTTGTTAACCGAACTGAGAGGATCGGTCGCTCAAGATTTATACAAGTTAAACCAAATTAAAACGTTAAAGATAATCTGTTTAACTTAATCTTCACTTGTTGAATACCCCGATTAGGAATGTTTTTGGTAGATTAATAAAGTACTATTGAAAGTTCATTTCGTTAATAAAATAAATTAATACTCTCGTACAATAAAAAAATAAAATAAATAAAGACAAAAAACGTTCTTTCGAGAATTTGTTTCTATCTCCCTAAATATGTTTTCCAAGTGTCCAAAACAAACTGAGCTCCACGCTCCCCAATCATGATTGTCGGTCCATTTGTGTTCACCGTTACGACGAAAGGCATGATGCCTAAGAAATCAACGAAAGAGTTTGAGTTCCACAAAACGGTATATATATTTTGGTATGCCCAAATAATTGTGTTATATCTACCTGTGTCAATAACTCTTAATCGCTTAGTCCTCAAGACTCTTAGCTCACTATCGACGACTGCATGCGGGGAATTTCTATGACCCATCGCTGTCGTTCCTGAGTAGTGGTAGATAGAAACAGAATAATGCCTGCCAAAAATGATTAAAAAGGGTAATTAAACCATTGTCGTGCGTGAATAGTTGAGTCGTTTATTTTTGGTATATATTTTTAGTGGAGTCAAAATGGTCTTAACCTGATGAAGCACTCCCAATAACTGAAAGGTAGCATAAAAGTAAAAACATAATTAGAATTAATTACAAATAGTGTGTTTTAGAGTAGGATTTATTAGTATTGTTTAAAATCATCAATTTCTTGATGATCTAGTGGAAGAATTTGTTTACTCGTCAGATCTGAAGATGTAAGTTTTACACGGCGGGAATGGCACAGGAGAAAGTCGACTTCCCAGACGGCGAAAAGCTGGGGCGTTCTCTGACATGTACACGGCTCTTTTGACACCTGCAGTTTGAGAAGGACAGTGCACGTTGTCAAATTCAACATACTTGTACTAAATGCTCAATCGAAAACTTTACTTATGACCTTGGTTAGAGAATGGAGACAAAGAAGTGTGGGTTTTTTAAATTATACCTTCGATCATCACTTTGATGTCCGTTCCATCCACATCTTCGAAATATCTAGGATCGAGGATTGGATCATCTTTGTAATTTGCGGACTTCAGGAACATTTCTCCTCGAACGTGAGGTCGACTCAACATGACAGTGATCTGAAATGAGTCTTTCCCCTTTATGGGGTCGAAAAATTTCTTAAGCACATCCCCTCGTACATTGAAAGCATGAGCGAATGTCTCATCGATGACTCCCCAATTTCCT
The DNA here is from genome assembly GCA_009936455.2 of Tomocerus minor. NCBI lineage: Eukaryota > Metazoa > Arthropoda > Collembola > Entomobryomorpha > Tomoceridae > Tomocerus > Tomocerus minor. The sequence goes on from JAAAYG020029452.1 coordinate 4,746, forward strand.
TTAAGATTAAAATTTTTTCATTATCATTATCAGTCATGTCATGTCTAAGTGTATCGTATTCAAATTATTTTCCTACCTAATCCCAAAAACATCCACTGAGTATCGGCCCAATCAGAAGTACCCTCAGCTGCAGCTCGAGAGGATGCAAAAAATGCATTCGCATGAATTCCCGTTTGAACTAATGTTCCCGTTCCATTTAGAGCAAATTCAGCCAACTGAACTGGAGTTACGTCTCGATCCAATATAAACGACTTCGGCTCGTTTACAATAAATGGTCCAGGAAATGTACCTTTTTGAATCGCATTAATTAGTCATATAAAATGAATATTTAGATGGTCAAATCACCCAAGTCATTTGCACACAAATCTCTCTATCACAAAATTGTGATTATTATTATTTTATAATTAAGATAATTTTCCCGAAGAAGGCAACTGGTACAACTGTTATGACGTTATGAGATTGCTGTAATGTTGACGTTATCATAATGGATGTTCCATTAAGTTACATTGTATATAGACATACTAAATATTGTTTACCTATATGGTCTTGTAGATTTTTTCCTACCGGGAGATCCGCTCGCACCTTTATCTGAAATAAATATCATGTAATTACATTTAAAAACTTTTCCTTAGTTCTATTATTTGTTTCCTTCTCATCTAGCATAAAATATAGTATTTATTATGACGTACTCCGAGTGACTGAAGATGATCTCGAGGTCCGATGCCCGACAGCATTAACAATTTTGCAGAGTCAATAGCCCCTAAACATGAAGTAAGACTTAAGACTTTGTGTACATGAAATTAAGCATTTGTCTGAATTAGTTTTTAAGAGGTTAGTCTATTTATTCCTTAGACACTAATAACAGTTTCAACAAGAAATGAAATGAATTTTTACTAAAGGCACGACCGAATGCAGCCAATTCCACAATATTTTTCTCACCTGCACTCAGGATGACTTCTTTCGTCGCCAAAGCTATTTTTCTTTTCCCATGATGGTTGTACTCCACCCCATATGCCTCATTGTTGTTCCCTTTGAACAATACCTAAAGCACACGTTATAATTGTATCAATTAATTTTCATAGTAATAAAATTGATCTTATAAGGCCATCTTTCACCAACAAACTCACATCACCCCATCATCCCCAATCTTAATATATTGTATTATTATGTATTGAATTTTCCTGATCTCGTTCATTATTTCACTGCATATTGCACGGTCTAAGCAAACGCATAATAATAATAATAATAAAAACAGCTACCTCACTAAAGGTTAATTCATTGATTGCTGAACACCTTTTGCATGTCTGTTAGTGTTACGTATTATTTATTATTACAAAGACTGTTTACCTTGTAAACCCTGGCGAATTTTAATATCGTTAACGTTCGTCTATGTTTTACGGGTTGAAGGAAGGCTGAATTTGTACTCCAACGTCGTCCTCTCTTTTGCGTGTAAGTCACTGTTGCAGCACCTACAGTACAGTACAAACATCATATTCTGATATTCACCAATGCAATGTCATCATATTATTGTTATGCCTTAATTGGAGCAAAATGAATTTTGATATAATATTATTATTCATGTTGTGAATGAAGACTGTGAGATAATAATGTCTATGTGAGGTATCTAGGTTGGATGATGGATGGAGCGGATATCAATACTGCTTTTTTATGTTATATATCCAATTATTGGTATAATGTGCATGGTATTAACCTAGAATAATACTATTGATAATAAAATTATTATTGTAATGCTCTGTAGGTTAAATACATACATATTATTATGGAAAACTTATTAGGTGCCTACTCATAAACATCATAAATAAGGAATTTCCCACAATGTCTTTAAATGCAATTATTGAAAATGTTGACCTTCTTGGTACGGGGCATTTAAGTCGACTCTTGGGATTCCATTCCATTCACAGCCTTGAAGAAATTCTTCGACTAGTGGCCGATAGGAAGGTTTCTCCACTGACAGGTAACCTCCTTTGTGATGGAATTCAGCTGTGGAAATTATAGTAATTGACTTTTTAGAGGAAGTGCATGCCCTGCTAACTTATTGTTAGTTAATAAGATATCACTTATGAGCTAACTACTCTGTAGTTGATTGCGTAATTATAATATAATAGTAAAAGTGGACATCGTACGCTCAAAACCATCGTTTGGATTTGTTTCACATCGAACGCAGTAATCTTCGGACTTCTTAAAGAACGGCAAGACATTGTGATAGCTCCATCTCGGATCCCCGGTGACATTAGCCCAGTTATCGTAGTCTTTAGGGTGACCCCGTAAGTACACCATCAAATTAATACTTGAGCTCCCACCTGCACACACCAATAGATAGATCCATTTCCCTTTTATGACTTAGCCAAACAATTATTGGGATGAAGCAAAAATGCGTTTGTCGAATAATAATTTTTTACCTAAGCCACGGCCCCTACTCCAACTTGACTGCTGTAAATACCACAAAATTTCCCATTAAAAGGCTATTAACATTCAATGTCATTATTTTTATAATTAGTAATTAGAGAGTATCAAGGGGAATCGAAGTGGGCGTAAAACATTTCAATTTCCATTGAAGACAAGACTGAAACTGAAATTAGACTTTTCGCCCTAACCAATGAGTTTCCAGGGTTTCTTGGTGGGCGTCGTACGCATGTGAGAAAATTATAATTTTTTTCCAAAATCAGCCAAGGGACGGAAACAAACCTTGACAAGGTATTGCGGGGCAGCCCAGCCATGAGGCTGAGGCATGTATTGCCATTTGCCATTGGATTTAGTATATACGGTCTATACGGAGCACGGACTTGTATTTAAGATGGAAGGCGGGTATTGTAGCTGAGACTGTGATAAATAGAAGGCTTCGATAGCAGTGCTTAGTCCCGCGGGTGCCAGGAAGCGTAACTACAGAGAATTTGCCTAATGTACGCCATTTGTAGTCGATTAGAGGCATGGGAGTCATACAGAAACTCCTCTGTTTGCTTTAGTGTATTCTATGCAATGCAATCTACCTACCACATGCATCCGATTTCCAGCACCCACGGGATTTGGCGGTCTTATGTATACCAAAGCCTCCAGAAACCCTGGAAACACATTGGCCCTAGCCCATTCAATTCTTATTAAGGGGGAACTTCGTTTCCTGTTTATGGAAATGAACGACTCTGTCTATCTGTCCTGTGTCCTCAATTTCCACCTACGATACTTTCTGTTCCCCAATTCACTTCTCTCCAAGCAAAAAAGATTCAATGACTTCACCGCAATCACTCACTCTAACTTTGTTCTCCAATAAAAGCATGGACTTTTCGCTATCTCCATCTAACTGTAGTATCGCTTATCGTTTCTCTATATGTAAATGACAGACAGTCTGTCTGTACATTTTCCTTCTTTGTTACATTCGCTTACAACGGCTTATTATTCTTGTAAAGCCTCCGTGTGTTTAGTTATTCTTAGAGGATAACAGGCGACGCGACGCAGCATGCTCGTGAATTTTAAAAGATAATGTAGTGTCTCCCGTTCAGCGCAGTCTTTAAAATGGGAATTCATGTAAAAAAAAAGAAGGCTAGCTTCTTCGTTGACTTACTCGATTATTCAAAGACAGGCAGGAAGATCTTTGAGGAACAGTCCGGTACATGTAATCGATTTCGGGGTAATTTAAGAGTACTGTAGAAAACGCAGGGACCGCAGTTAGCGGATTTTGCTCCCCTCCACGCTCTAGAAGCAACACTATTAATAATCAAACAAATTACATCTTTGGCCGTTTCACAACAGGGAGTAATTAATCATTGAGTAAATGTAGGAAGACTCAAACCTTTAAAATGTTTAGATAGTCTATTGGCGACCACAGATCCAGCACTTCCTGCTCCTACTACAATTAAAAAAAGACCGTGCATTATTAATTAATTGTCCTTTCCCTTTGGTCTCCACCTTGACCGATTGGACCTGCTACTTTATTGTAATTAAATAATTCTTGGCAAAGGGTTCAGTGCACTTCAGAGGATATACTACATGATATACTAATACAAATAAATTGACCAATCAGGATGGACTGAAATTGCAGGCAAGAAGGCTTAGGGTGCATACAAGTTTGCCCGCGACAGTAATGGAATGTCAGACACAATGAAAATAATCGAAATATTTCGAAAAAGTGAATCTCTTCTCAGAGACTGATAAGAATACTGCCTTAGAAGCTTGTGAGAGTCTTCCAAAAATAAAACTTGCTTTGCAATAACACTACATCATCCACTGCTGCTCGGCCTGTGTGTTCTATTAAAGGCGTGCGTGAGCTTCAACTTGGGAAAACCCGGTGTCACTTTGCCTGGGTCATATACACGCTTAATCATTCACTCATCTATGTTACAAGATGGTCACAAGTAAAAGGTAAAGTGGGTAGACTCCGACATTTTGAAGACCACAGTCAACTATCAGAGAGTGACGAAGGAATTTCTGGCCCAGAACAGGCGAAATAGGGATATTAATTAGGTAGAAAAAATTAATTCATGTCAGATATTAATCTGCATGCTTTTGGAACGTAAAAACCCATTTAGTCAGATATTACTGTTGCCGGGAGCATTCTCTACGAGAATCAATATTCAGACTCTGTCGATTAAGAATGGGAGACCTTGACTGCTGGACTTATTTGACCTGGCTATGTCGCAAGTGTTTTATCCGCTTATTCAGTTTTTTCTTTGGTTGATGTGTGGTGTTGGTATTCAATTTACCAGGAATTCGGATGATTAAGTCAGCATCAAACATAGTTGATTAAAAGGAGCTATACATGCGTAATCTGTTATTTCTGTTCTCTGGTCACGGACTTGATGGGATGGGATAGGATATTAAAAACGCCTAAAAATGAACTTACCAACAATGAAATCGTAGATATTCTTGTGGTCCTGAAGAGAGGATTGAAAGGCATCGCGATTTCTGTCGAGATCAGCAAAAAGGGACAAAAGGGCCGGAATGGCTCCCATCGATCCGTACAAGATCGGAACGAACAAAGTGCTCAGACCCAGATTAAAAACTCTGTGGCCAAGTCCAAAAGATTCTTGAGCGAGTGAGTCCATTATTTCTTGAGCAACAACAACTCTTCTCTTCATTTATAAATTCCTAGCAACTGCTTTCAGATTTTCCCTGACACTCCCATTACATTAATTTGGCAAGCCCTATTGCTACTAAACTTAGCAATGGGTGTCAGTAAACACTAAATGCAATGCGACGGTTGAATTTCAGCTCAGTATTTAATTAATTAAATCACACGCACTTAAACTGGTTTTTGTTTTTCTCAATACTTGTGGGTCCGAGGAGGAAGAGTCATTGTGTCGGCACTGGACAACTGAACACCATTCACAAAAAAACTTAACTTTCGGAGTCAGGGATTATTCAATTTTAGATTGCATTTTTGCATGAGACAATATTGAAAATCCACTGAAGCAAAATGTTTACATACACTTCATGGACTTGATGTTTACATGGCTCAATGTATCTAAATGCAAACTGAGGATTGAATAGCATTGGATATTCTTGCTCTCTTTCCATGTTATTCCTCTCACATTCTAGAATTGTACAATTTCAGTAAGATGTGACGGGTAGGAGCCCTGCGCGAGCCGCTTGTGCCCTCAGCCCACAAAAAACTAAACTGCAATGAAAATACATTTTAAAACTGAATGATTAATAAAACTTTCCAACGTATAGTATCACTTCACTATTAGTATACCTACAACACAACGTTATAATAATAATATAAAAAACGCCAGAACAATTTAAGTTTCCTCTCTATACTAGTATAGTATCACAGTCCACAGTGTCGTTGTACCTTTTTGTGCCAAAGAATTAAATTAAAATACCTTATTATAAATGCGTACATAGAATTTCATTTAATTCCTCAGGCCTAACAACATTATGCAGATGAGACTGATGATGAGAGCATAGATAGGTGCGTATGTGTATATCTGTATTAGACAGATTATATTATATACATCTTTTCTCAGCCTAAAAGTTTGGTAATTGTGAGGACATGGTGAAAAATAACTGGTTTGGTTATTATTTACATTTTATTGCACAAACAATGACCTATGTTGGTCATTTCTAGCAACATTACCTCCTGTGACACATTAATATAGCAAAAATATTTTCGAGTGCCTATTTACTAAAATGTAAATCATCTCTCCTATGGACATTGTACCTTACATTCCTTGCTAATATTTATAACGTTGAGCCCATTGTTATTACTAACTTCATGCAAACCCTTTTGAAGTAAACAGAATTAACTAAATTAACAAATAATCTTTTACAATGAGGAAAAATTGTTTTTGACTGATGACGATGAATATTTTTCTTGTGCATTTCTTTACGCGCCTTTCTAAATCCCACTATTCGAGTAGAGAAGCCACTAACAACGTTATCTTACACAAGAGAATTGATGAATAATAGAACGGCTAATACATAACATAATAATACGGCTATGAAACAGATGAGCGTTGTTTTACGAATTAGCCACACTGTTGAACACTAACAGCGCACATGTAGTTCTAATAGTTGGAGCAGTACTGTAGTAAGTTTGGACAAAGTAATTAATGCGTAGGGCGAACGGGACATTATTGGACCTCAAATTGTGACCTCACGTCCCAAACACCCAAACATTATCTTCCAGTTTCCAGTTAACTCCAGTAAACCTCCTTCTTTCCTCAGCTGTACAAGAACAACCGCCCGGCGCGGAAGCCGGGATACAACCACCTACCTGCACCTTGGTTATAATTACGAAACAGTAGGTATGATAAGCTAACTGCAGTTAGTTTAAGCTGGAGCTTTAGTAAAATCAAATGATCCAGTATAATTCTACTTTCCGTCGAATGGCAAATGAATGCGCTTAGAAATCAAAGTCCTCAATAATCTACTGTATAAAAAACCTCAGGAGTATCGTCTCAACACTGGACTTTTGAGCAAAGAATAAAAACAAGAAAATAAACATAGTGCCCTTTTATGCTAGGAATATTCAGCAATGTCATTCTGTTTAAAGGCTCTCATCATTGAAATTTAGTTTCACTTACAAGTTATAATCAGGAATAATGAAGGCAGTAGAAAGAGTAGTGTTACAGATCAACCCCTTCTTCTTCTACTAAGATCTCTTCTTTGATTTTCTCATGTGTTTTTATTACACGTGTTTGGAAATTGGTTTTCATTCCTCAACAGAGCAACGCAAGAGCATTGTTTGGTGGCTGCAAATTATAAAGTACACTAGAAAATCGCAGGAGCTACACCGCACCATGCAGGAGAAAATGTGTCTGTCTGTGCTGTTGAGGGAGGACAATGGAAATGATGTGCAGGAGTCCGGCTTTTCATTTTCCTAATTAATTGATTTTCCTTGGAATGGGACAAAAGGAAAATCCTGTTGTCAAAATGAGTAAACGCGGTGGCAAAAGAAACGTGTAATTTTCTATATGATTTTTATTAAGTGTGTAGGGAAGTGTGTAATTCTGGCGTGAAATAACTCGGCTTGATTCTGTTTAATGTTCCTTGGCTGCAGACATGAAACAAATAGCGTAATCCTTCAATTACACTCACTGTATGTAATTCTGGGCTACAAGAATCACGGACGAGGCGAGGAGGGACAGAGGAGAAGGGAAGGAACTGACTCTTGGCTGACGGACACTCAACACGTTAATGGGATTTATTTATTTCAAGCTCAGTCCTTTTTTCCACTTTGCTGTGCTCGTCGTGCATTCAGGAGTCAGCTAAATGATAATGTGATGTGAGTGAGTCAGGGAAGGCTTTTCTCTTTGTGCCCACTAACTATTAGCACCACCACTGCACTGCTTCTAATTCATATGACCATCATGTCCTGACTGACTGAGCTTAAGTTTTAACTGTTTCCATTGCTCTGACTGAGTTTCAGAGTAGTACGTAGGTATAAGAGCTAAGGATATAGCATCAAGTCCTGACTTGACGACAACAGTGAGGAGGAAGGAGTAACATAGTGTAACAACGTGTCTGACTTCTTATTCCAAACTAAATGTAAAAACGTATAGTAACTGTACTTTAGATAGCTCCACTATATAGCAGGCTAAGTACTCAGTAAGTACTAACTAATACAGAAACCTACACGCTAAAGAAGTTAATTCAGCCACGATTTTCACTTTTACTAAAGGCGCTTTTTCTGAAGATCCGTCATGATTTATGATAGCTGAAATTAATTCCAAATCTACATAGGTAGACTTGGCTTTAGAATGTTTAGAGTTTAGTTTGCGGATTAGTATAACAGCCAGCCAGCTTATAACTACTCACAAAGGCATTAACTTTTATCACTGACGGTAAGCCACTTGAGCACAATGGGAAATTATAGAAGAGCTCGCTATAATAATAACATGGATATAATAATAACATGGATCTTTCTTGTCTTGTTTGAAATGTTCATAGCTCACTCACTAGAGATCTACTTCTCACTTCCCTTCCACTACTACACTCCACTCATAGTCTGGGCTAGAATATTAATAATATTATTATCCATTCATAATCCACGCAAACAACGAAATATGAAATGCAGCTGAGTGAACGGAGAGCTGAGGTAGTCACAATTAGGTCCTCTAGCTTCAACTTGCTATTTACATTACTATTAGCCCTAACGGTATTTACTTTCCTTGTAAACAGAGCTAAGAGGGAGAATTAAGTGTGGCAGTGGGCTTCTCTGACTGTTGTGTCTGCTCTGTGCGTGGATTTCCTAGTCCACTCCATTCCACTCCTCCGCTCTACGTACACACACGATCTTCTTTTCACTTGATTTGATTTGCTAAAAGTTGAAGAGACATTGCCCAGCATGAGCATGACATTCCATTTGAATCCGAGTTGAATGTGAAACTTTTTGTATTTGAAGAATATCCTTAGCATTTCAATCAACATCCCTTGCTTCTTCCAGACACTTTTTCGCTCTCTTGCATTAACTTCACTCACATTTACATTAGAGCCACCCAAGCAAAGGAAGGCAATGTGGTGCAGGAGTCCCAAGCATTAGCTTTGCCAATAGAAATCCACTCAAGCGACAAACCGCAGCATCATTGTTTACTTTTGTCATTTGCTCTTTCAGTCAGATTCTTTACTTTCGATAGTACATCTCTGATCTGCCGAGAATGCAATAGCGACAAGCACGACACTTGCTGTCCATCAATTCGCTACCTGCTGTCAACAAGCCCCTCACTCCTACATACTGCTGCGTCTCCTCTCCATGTCACTCTTCCTCAAATCCCTCATCTCAACTCAGTGACTTAGAGTATTAAAATATTTTTAGCCAAATAAGAGACACTTACTTGCATCGCACGTTGCAATTAATACTATTCTGTGTTAGATAGCAAGGATGCAAATCACTTTTACTCCCAATTTAAATATCCAGTACAGTGATAGTGACTAGGTATGATGATAACTATCTCTCACTTTTTCATCTCTTCATATATAGTATGTTGACTGACTGGGTGGCCCTGCACTGACAAGTACTTTTGACGAGCAATGGACGAATGCACTCAACAACAACGGTGAATCGTAGAAAATATTTTCTATGTAGAACTAGATGTGCATTTCATTAGCGAGTCTATGCTAAGTACTCAAGTAGCGTTTTGTCAGACTTAGTAATTGTGTTTGCAGTTAATACATTCTCTGTGTTGTATTGAATGGATGGAGTGGGAGATTGCATTTCAGATTGACATCATGTCTCTCTTTGCTGCAATGCTCTGACTCAAGAATTTCACTATTTTTCCACTTTTACTTTATAAGGAGGGATTTGTCTATGATAAGAGTCTCTCCGACGGATAAGTATGAACTGAACCTGCAGAAGACACTACTCATCGCAGATGATAGGAGAGTGAAGGAGGAAATGCTTACAGTATACACGGCTTGTGTGTAGTGTCTGTGCTCTTATTTCCGATTGGCTAGCGTCTCACTTCCCCGTCCATGTAAAAGTAATCTGACAACGTGTGAATATTAATACAGGGATTTGCTATCGAAATGTAGATACGTAACTCAGGAGGCACTGATAGGAGATATGAAGGCGAAAAGAATCCTCTAGTGTCAAGTGTTAAAAGTCACTATAATAGCTAGACTACTACTGTACATGCATGCAGGCATAGCAGCTACTCCTTTTTCTTTCAACGTTAATGTTAATGCATGACAAGCAGCCAAGTCTCTGTTATGCTGTCTGCAAACACTGAATACAATAGAGAGAGAGAGAGAGAGAGAGAGAGAGGGAGACTGAATGCATTAGACAGAATGAAATTGTCTTGAGCATTTTCTTTTGTCAATGGATGTGATGGCACATATGTGACTTCACTACACCATTATTTGTGTAACGTGCACCGTTCATATCCAAACAATCGCTGAAATTGGATTGACTCTAGAGAGCTGCCAGTACCCAATCCTTTGCAGACATTTCAAGCCCAAGCCCAAAGACAGGTGGATGAGCGAGCTTCAGTGCCCATGCGCACAACATAATAATTTAATGCACTTAGGTAGTGTAATTAAACTACTCTAAGCCTCAATAGCTGTATTTTTGTTGATAAGAAGAGAAACATTGTGGTATATGCTTTTGTTTGCTACCCTGCCTGCTGCTACACAACAGGAAAGGCCAATAGCATTTGATACATACCCCATGCTTTTGATCTCCAAAGGGGAATAAAAACAAAAAAAAATCGATAAGGTTGGCTGTATGTGGTCCACCTCAGTGAGTGTGTCAAGTGTGTCCCAAATGCTAGATGCTTTGTCTGAATAAATGAAACATGTGAACTGATTTTAAAAAATATTTATTTCAACTACTAATTCCCTAACTTCCAATAGAAAATTTTGAGCTACTTTACCGATTCCGAATTCGTGTATCTATGTAGTTATCTATGTAAAATGTGCGTACTCGTCAAGAATTCAAATGTAATTGACTGATGCTTTTTGTCCGGTCGAAGTAGGAATTTACATTACCCAACATTACTAAAGCTGAACCTTAAGGAGGGGTTTACACGATTGCCATCCCATTTTCAAAGAGAACGGCTTAATGTAGAGCAATGAAATAAAAAAAATTTAAATCTACTCATATTTTTCGAGGGCATCAGGTTTCAACATTTTCAAAAATAAAATTCTGTATAGG
>JAAAYG020029496.1:0-26149 GCA_009936455.2 Tomocerus minor
GAAAAACTTTTCAATTATGTGATTACATGTGGAACAGTTTTGTCTTACTAATCGTAATCTGCTGACAGAGCAAAGTCAAATCGTGTGTTCCTGACGGGGCAGAAAACTGTAGGTTACCCGCAAATCGCTAAGGCAAATAAGTTTCTTTAAGAACCTGACGTATTATGGAAATATTCCTTAAAAGGCTCTTCCCCGCCTGTCGAAAGTCGTGGATGGATCTTGACATAAAGTTTGTTTTTGCAATACTAATCGTGCTAACCTTGATGCACTCCCATTTCCCGTTTTTTAGATTCGCGTTTTTGCTCGTGACAACTGGGGAGGAAAGAATGCATATAAAATCCTGATGGAAAAAGTTGCAAACGAACATGAATTTCTAAAGCAAATCTTAAACCTTATCCGCCCTTGGTAGAAATCTTGTAGGACACTTCTAATTTTATCTGCAGTAAATATCTATTAGCCAATATATTTTTATGAAGGCAGAATAGATTTTAAGAAAAGGGAAGTGTACACCTTGTGTATCTGCTTGTCAATCTGTTAGTGACGTGTCATAGGTCCAAGGATATCAAAGAAGGAGGCAGGTAGTGGCTTAAATGTCTTTTGTTCCTGGGGATTGCTGTTTCCATTGTGGGAGTTGTTCTCTATGGTTAAATTGTGATATCACTTTAGCATCTGCTCTTGTAGTTTCCTGAGAGTTTGATTTTAGTGGTTAGGTTGAGTTGTCTGGAGGAGTGAGGACAAATTCAAGTTTACTATCTGTGGTTTAGTCTAAAGGGTAGCTACAGATAAAAAATTTGATTTTGCCATCCGCTCACTCCTCACCTTGAAAATGAGGCGGAAGGTCAGATTAAGGGAAAACTGTTTTTGTTAGAAGAGGATTGCCTTTAGTTTCCACTTGACTGCTTGACATTGGCATTGTCTGTGGGAGGAAAAGTCGGGGAAAAGGCAATGATATAAAATAGGAGCTCCTTTTTTATTATATTAGTTTGTAATTCAATAATAATGGATAGCAAAAAAGAGATGGATGTTATACGCGTAGGATTATTAAAGGCAGGGAGGGGATTCGTGGAGGGAACTTAAGTTTTGTGGTGTTAAGCTCTTAAGATCTAATAAAGCCGAGTGGCAAGCGAATGCAGTAGAATAAAATGAAATCGTCTCTCTGACTCCTCTATAGCCATCGAGAATTACGACATGTCTAGTGTTTGTATCGTCGTAGGCCTATAGCAGTTTTCACTGGTTTTCTCTGCCCGGATTCGGATTGCAGGCATTGTAACAGTCGGATAACGGGAGAAGGAAGAGCGAGGAGAGGACCACCAAGGTAGACAGCTACCTCAATCAGTTGACTAAGAGGTGACATTATGGGAGGAGAGGACGGAGACTGTCTCTTAGCCTAATGCAATGACTTTGACATCAAATCTCATTCCCTGTGTCATAACTAACACGTCCGCTCGATCCCTCTCAACTCAAACTACATTGGAAGCCACACTTACTTCCTCCATTTACTTCATGGACATCGCTGACCTTGTGGCCAAACTTAATCTTCGAAATGCTCCATCCTCTCTTCTTATTTAATCTACTAATGCGTCTGCAAAGGCTATTTGTAAATACATACTACTGACCTATTAGCGAGAATTACACCTTGCTACATCTCGGTGGACAAATTAAACTTTTGTACTGTCCACTAGGGAGTAATGCTATAATCTACACCCACCTTCACAAATCAATTTAATTGAACTTTGCAGTCGGGATAAAAATACCACTAACGTCATTCATTGCTAAACACGCCTTCTACCTTTCTCCTTTTTGACAATTGCACTCTAGGAGTAAGGAGGCACTAAATTGGTTAATGATACCTAGCTATTTAGTTTTAATTAATGTTGATTTAATATGCAGAGAAAGTTTGCTAATGCTATTTTCCTATCTACAGGTGAAAGCGTCCCAGTGACAAAAACTCCACTGCCAAATCGGGAAGATGTCACTTACAACAACAAGGAACATATGAGACATACGCTTTACTGTGGAACGAATATTGTCCAAACCAGATACTATGGACATCAAGTTGTTCTAGCAGTCGTCCTCCGAACAGGTGAGATCATTTTCTAGTCTACCTTTTTCATTAGACAGCAATTATTTCCATGTAATAATTAATCTTCAAGTAGCACTGGAATAAATACCCTGTGTATAATACCTAATTGCAAAATAGTGCACTAGATTTAAAACTCTTCAATTAGATTCAAACCTGAATAGCCAGTACTTCAGAAAGGACGGAAAGCAATTCTGCAATAGTAACAATTTATAATGGGTTTAGATATTATAGTAACTAATCATTTTATGGATTATTCCCAGGCAATCCTGAAAATCCTGATCCTCTTGAAAGAAGAGGACTTACAGATCATGCAAATGCAACTTTAAAGAAATAAAGCCTTTGCTTGTAGGAATATAAGTACCCTTTTCAATTCCTCTTCACTTCTACACAAAGAATTAGTTGTGGATTTCTGTAATTTCATATCATTATCCGCATGCACTTGAATAAATAAGTGAGTGGCGTTGTTAGAACATGATAAATTGTATTGGAATGTAATCCTATTAGGGCACATGGGATAAATAGGGGTAAAATATATATTCAGCTACGCCTACGTATTTAGAGAAAGGCTCCATTTCATACCGAAAATTAGTTTGCTCAGAAAAATTGTAAATGTGTGTATAACTTTGTTGGTGGAGTATTGTGTATTTCTATTTTGCAACGGAGAAAGACGTGTGGATGAAAGATACGAAAGCCCGAAATTATAATAGAAAGGAAGAGCACTGACAATTGACAGGACAGCAGGGAATTTCGTTAATGGACGATCTAATACTCAATCATGCTGCTGTAATTCATTGTTATATTATTATAGTCTGTTCTGTAGTCTGTGTGTGTTGTGTGTATGTATGGCTGTCAAGAGGATTTTGTAGTTGATGATTCGATGACCCGGAAAAGAAAGATTCCCTCTTTTCTCGTTCAAGTTAATGGTGAAATTGGATAGCAGAGGGAAAAGGCCAATGCCCAAATTAACTACGAGTGCGTGCACTCTTTCTGCTGAGTGCAATTCAGCAGATAGCTCCAGTTGGAGTTTTCACTGACTGTTGCGAGAACGGCTGGGTGAAATTCCAGCTTCCCTTAATCCTCTCATAGGCCATATATACAGGGATGCGTGCTAAAAAATCCGCATTTAACTTTCACCACAGAATTTCTCGTAAATAGCATGCCAATCTTTTTTCTCACCATTCTAGCCCCTTCTACTTTCAAGTGGAGGAAAATGAAAGTGAAAGCAAAAGTTTAATGCTCTAGAAAAGATATGAAAAACATTAATATGCTCTTTGGGCGTGTAAAGAGTAACGCGACTTACATGGGGAAAGTCATATGTGTGAAGTTCTTAGTGGCCATCCCTGTAGATATCTTTTGGGTGTGCATGCAGCCAGCTGGCTAACATTAGACCAAGTACCCAAGTGTATATATAATGCTTTGAATACTTTTTTTTTCCACTCAGACAGTGGAGAAGAGTGCAGACATAAAATTCTACTGTCAACGTCAGTTGTATCGTTGCTTTAAGTGCGTTACACTATAGGCACATGTAAGTAGGGAAATATCTGGGAGGATCTGAACAAATAAAAGTTCAGTCCTTCCTGGCTTGGCTTTCCTTTGTTCTTCCGTCTGGCCTTCGCTAACGATATTTCGATACAAAGTGGCAGGGTAGGTACCCTAAATAATTAGGTTGACTTTCTGCCTCAACTGCAAGATGTTCCATGTACCTACCTTTGTGGATTAACAAAAGCTGCTTGCTGATCATCTGTTTGTTCCCAAAGGATTCGCGCTAATTATACCTTGACATGATATGAGATTTTCTTAGAAATCTCTAATTGATAAATATTTGATGAAAGAGGACAAAGAGGAAATCATTAGAATCCGAAAGCTCTTTGGCTTTTCGAGGAAATCAATTAGCACGTCGAAGAAGGAATTAAAAGACATTTTGTTCGTTCCCTTTGTACACAATTCTATTTGGGTTAATATTTGTCAGAAATATCTTTGATCTATATCATTTGTGGATTTACAAATTGCCGATTGGCAAACAAAAGATAAAGTGCTGTGTGCAACTGCTCTTCTTTACTAGTGGAAAGAGGATTATATATTATCTGGTGGAGATTTATTTAGTTTCCCTTATGTACACGGATATAACGTCATTGATAATGCTAGCGACTAAGACCAGACTGAAATGTACTCAAATGGGCAAAGACAAAGGCTTAATGGAATTGAGCTATAGCTTCCAAAGGAGAAATTTCCTAAAAATAATGTATATAGAGCATGTAGATAAACGGTACACCGTAAATGCACCATTGAACGCCGGGTTTCTTGTTGATTTCGAATTCTAAGTATTTACTTTACATGATATCTGCCGTAAAATTCAATCTCAAATGTAAATTAACAAATCTTACTATTAGTATTGTAAAACAGCTTTATATGATTCAGTAAGCGATGAGTCCCCTTTATTAGAATCGATATTTCTTAATGTTCTTAAAGTAAAATAGTTATACATCAAGGTGTTTATTAGAACATTTACGGTAATTAGGTTAATCTCATGCTATAGTTTCTATGTCAAAAAAGGAATAAATTGGCGGAAGCTCAAAATCATGTTGGGAATTGAGTGTAGGGATTGTCTAAAAGCGCGTTGGCCCGAACTCTGGAGTTGAGTGACTGGAGTTGTATGGAGGAAGAAAGAGGTTAGCCATATGCATTAAAAGAAAATCCTATTTTGGGGTCACTGTTTGAGAATTGAATGATCATGTGATGGGAGTGAAAGTGGGAGAGTGTGGATGTTTGTTGCGTGTGCAGAGGAAGAAATGTGCCTGGAGGGGAATGAGCATAAAAGTAAATGGCTGGGAATGGGAAATGTGCCACTATTTCCTCGAATGTCTGAATAGCGAACAGATATCTGATCTTTATTCTTCCGTCTCTTCCATCCCCGTTCCAACATTTCTTAAATGTCTACTGCCAGTGGCTAACAAAAGTTTTATTCCCCGTTCCTCTCTCCAATAAAACCATCCTCAACTCAACATCACCGTTTAAACGGATTATTGAATTTACATCTTTGCCTTATACCTATCATAAAATGCTGTTCTGCAGTGATAAATTTACAAGTAATTTCGTCTTTGATGTGATACAGATCCATTAAAAGAGTTAATGGAATTTCTTATGACCTTATGCGTAGTATGTTGCTACCTTATAGTTATAGCTGTTTATCTTCTAAAAATATTTGAGAGTTTTACACTTCAGCTCAACATGCATTTACTTTTTTTTTGATTTTTTAGGGTTTTTGACAGCCAAAGGAAGTTTGGTTCGCTCCATCCTATATCCCCCTCCTGTGGATTACAAATTTGAAAGAGACTCTTATAAATTTGTTGCGGTTTTGGCTGCCATCGCTGGAGTTGGATTCATCTTCAGTGTTTTCACCAAGGTGAGCCCTTATTTATTCAATTCTAACACATTTAAAAAATAAAATTAGTCTCTAACTAAAAAGTTAATGCCTTAGGCGAGCTTTCTGTTACGGCTTGCCGTTAGTTTCAAGGGAATAAGTAGATAAATTCAGATATTTTATGTAATAATTATTTTAACTTATTTTGTCCATTCGCCATTGTTGTATTTATTATGATGCTACCCTAATACAGAATGCAAAATGAAATGTGACATTTTTGCTATGCCTGTCAAATGCATTAAATTCATATAAATAACCACTGAAACATTGTCTATTGCATAAATGGATTATTGATTTATTTATGAAAAACGTTTCATGCATGTTAAGTGCTCACAATTGCAAGACATTGAGAATTAGCAATTTCGTTCCTTGTCAGTTAACCCCACGATTGCATTTTAGTGACAATTGTGACACTGAAGAAATATCGAAATGAATCTTCTTGCAATGTTTGAGCATGTATCTTGACATTCTTTGGAGGTGTCTATTTTATAGTAATATTGTATGTAGCCTTTCAAAAGTTTGCGAATTATAATGTCTAAAAGCATCTGTATAAATGGCAAAGCCCTCCTTTCACTTCACCGCTGACATTACGAAAACAAAAAAAAAACACATTTTCTCTAATTGACAAGTTGCTCTTATCCGCGTCTATTGAATTTATATATCTACCCAGAAAGCTCTATTTAAAAGACAGAGACGTCATATGCCTATGTCAAATCCATACAAAGCACACCATAATTGTATCTATTTTGCGAAGATATATGTATGCAACCTAAATCACACTTGCAACTTCGCGAACGAAACCATTGCCTCCCAAAAGTTTTGACCGAACCGGGTTCGGTTCGGGTTCGGTCAATTTCTGCTCTCTGCTGGTTCGCAAATCAGGAAGTTGCAAGTGTGACCTACATGAAAGTGGTCTGTTATTTTTGTGGTACGTATAATGCCACGATAATCACACATATTATGTACTAGACAAAAAATAATATTGAATATACATATAGCAAACCATATAAGGCAAATGTAACGCGTGACCAGAATAAGAATTTTATTGATGGAAGTGTCTCCGACATTGTTGTAGGAAGATAATGTTCTTAAATGCCCAAGTCATGTCTGTCTGATTTGAGTAGACACTTGGAATGGAAGTTATTATTAAATGAAGACTTAAATATTGTAGTCAGGCATTCCTAATATTATTTATTCTGGATGCCAAATTGTAAAATTTTACTATGATATATTTTTGCAGTATTGATTACGTAGCTGTAGGTAAACGAAAGACAATGAGTTATTCTGGAGTAGACTGTAAAATAATATAGGTTCAAGAAGCACTATGTTTTATTTAAGACTATTAATAATATGTAAAACAAGAATGGGCATTTATTACACATTGTTGCAGTTGAGACTGGGGGAGACGTACCGGAACATAATCGTGGACTCTCTGGACTTAATAACAATCGTTGTACCGCCGGCTCTTCCTGCAGCAATGACAGTCGGTCGTCTCTACGCTCAACGAAGATTGCAACAAAAGGGGATTTATTGTATCAGCCCTCGAGCCATCAACGTCTCTGGTTCCATCAACTGTGTCTGCTTTGACAAGGTAAGTCTAACGAATGGAGAAAGCAAAGGCTTCTAGGGTTAATGTCACGAGTCTTGAAATTCCTTTCACAACCTCATTAATCATAGAAATGTGCATAATAATAGTAAACAGAACGTTCTAGGAACACAAGGCTACTGCCTCACATAATACAACTTCCTCGTAGTTCTCTTATTCGAATTTCTGAATTTTCATTTCAACAGAGTATGAATTGGCTTGTTTAAAACGATGAGTTCATTGAGAGTCTTCGAGGGTTCAATGCTCGCGTTGCGATAAGACATTATAATATTTAATATCTCGTCTTCTAAAAGTCATTTCTTCTACACTTCCTGCTTTAGAGAGCGTTGTGCATGCTGGAAGAAAGTTCACGTAGTTTAGATATGTACAGGATGCGTCCATAGAAAGTGGACTCGGGGCTATCAACCTTTCGAAATCTATTTTAAGGCTACACTGTACATGAAAATCCTCTTCATCTTCTATAAACCTCAAGAAACTTTCAAAAAGGCGTTCAGTATTGAACAAAATTATTAAATTGCACCAAATATTTTCTAAGTGGAAAGTGAAAGGATGTAGTGAAAAATAAAGTGTTCCGTGTTCAAGATGTTTAACCGTGAAAGGAAATATCTGATTTAACCTGGCTTAATGAATGCTAACCTAATGAAAGTGGACTACTTTCTAGTGACGTACCCTGTATAGTAGGATCATAGTTTTCCGAATAGAGAAAATATAGAATAGCGTATATCAGACTTTAATTTACTTGCACCTTATTTTAGTAACGACATAGTAAATGCCATGTAAATTTCTAACAGACTTGTTCGACTATATTTACTACAATCTAACGGCTTTAAGCAGAGCAATGAGAAGTATCATAATTTTCTGGGAGTATACTCCTATAACGCTTTTGATATGATTCTCTAGTACCTGTCTCATCATTTAATAGAGCAGCAATACAATGTCCTGTACTATTCATGCATTTAGTGCCCTCAATTGTTTATGTATATTATGTAACTTGCATTTGTGTTCCACATAATCGGACACAGCAAAACAATAAACAAACTATTTATATATCGTTTCCAACTTGGAGGCGTCCATTTCATTTGCTTCATATTCAGTTTAGCCATTGCACTGAGCTAAAAGCAATTTATATCTGTCAAGAGCAGCTTTTCTCCCTAATACGGCCAGATTCTTCGGCCATTGACTGCACTCCTTTGGAGCCATTTAAAGCGCATTAATCTGAATAGCAAGAGTTCATTGTAGATGTCATGTAATCGTTTTTCTTCCCCTACTGTTTCCTGTAGATAGAGCAGCTGTGATAGGTCTTTCCTAATCAGTGCTGAACAGAAAATCCCGTAATTTATAATTTTAGAAATTTGAGACATTCGCTAATTAACTGTAGTAATACGACTGTCTAAATGCGATTACTCAGCGTTAGCATGTAACTAAAATAAATTGCCCGCTAGACTCTATTTTTAGTTACTATTCAAGTTAAGTACCTTGTGTACTAATGGACATGAAATTGGAGAATCGAAAGAGTGGGCGTAGTTAGTATGGCTAATTAAGGCATATTTCATTTCACACTGTCCTTGCTTTGCTATCTGGAAAGACTGATGCGCAGAATTAAAATGAAATGAGAATAATCACTTGCTATCACTTTTGACGTTGGAAGATGAGGATAAACCCAAAATAGACTTTTCTTTTACTGTGTCGTCATTTATTTCACCGTCCATTTATAGCTACTCTCTTCCAAGTAAAATAAATGTACGAATAATACATATATATATGTCGTGACGTGTGGCGTGGCGTTACTACGTATATATTTACGTATGATCTTTAGTTATCTTGAGTTTGATTAAGGAAATAAATGCGTCCTTATAAAACGTCTGTTCTTACTAAGTCGGATCTCGCGAAATCTAATGCTCTCTCTCTAGTACCTTTGACGAAATGGAAACCAAAGACTTCCTTTCTGTCTCAGACTCAACGTGTCAAGGTTGACGATAATTGAGTTAGTTCTATAAGTTTCTCAGAAGTATAACGTTTTGATGGATAATGATGCGAGATCTGAAGGAGATGATGATATACTTGCTAAAAACTCTATTTAGCCGATGTGTCATAATTCAATGTCATATGCCCAGGGTGGTATAATCCCATCAAGAGCTTTATATAACTATGAGAATAATAATCACACTAGCATATAAACTTTAATAATAATATATGTAAACTGTGAGAAACAAAAAGTATTCGCACTTCAGTCATAACTGGCATAGGACATTATTCATGGTATTTTCGAGATGGATTATTGTGGGAATGTTGTCAAAGTAAGCCACATGTTAAAATATTAGTAACCAGTTTCATTCCCGGCGTAGAATGATAATTTCAATTAAATTAAGTGCATACAGTATAAATGCTCCTGCCCAAATATTCACTATTTCGTCTCATTATAGTCTTTATTATTGAATGCGGAGTGGTAACGAGAAGGATAATGTCTATGAAATGTGAAATGTCCTGTAATTTAGCAAATTAATATTTGAATCCATGTAAACGGTCATAAACATCAAGCGTTGAATGTTTTGAAGAGAAATGCATTTATATAGAGTTAGAATGAGGTGGGTGGTCGACTTATGTGAAGTGATTGTTAAACATTTAGGAAATAATAAACAAGACGCGAGAGCACCTGATAAAATATGTTAGTACCACTTTAATCTGCCCACCAATATTTAATAAAATGTTGTTTTCACTCACTCAGTTCAATTTCCAAAAGTCCGTATGAGAAAATAGCATTCAGGAAAATTATATATAAATTAAGATGTAAATTGCAGTGATAAACCACATCAAAAGCCTGCACTCATGAAACATCTTTCAAATTGGATGTTTTAATAAGAAACGTGGGCGATAAAGGCGAGGGATAAAGCGTCATCTTGAATTTTGTGATTGTGCACTCGGAAATGTGCATGCACGATTCTCCCGGTTTTCTGAGCTTTGATAAATTGAAAAGCTTTTTAATTTGTGTCTGCCTACACGTATTTCTTGACATGTTGAACTTCATACAGAGTTATATATACATACAGTGGCCATTAAATAAATTTGATGTGAGGATTGTGAATAAATAAGAGTTCGTTATGCAACGTACTAATTTGCCCTAGAAAACTTGACTCTTTGCATGTTTAGATTTAGTCGAAAAGATGCTTAATTTCCAGGAGAATGACTTCAATCAACTTGTCATTTAATTCATCATTGCAGAGACAGAGTATTTAGATGACTGTACGTAAAATAGAGAGGAATATCTTGATCTTGAAGAGACAACTCTGATTTCTATACTCCTGCATGGATGACTATATAATAGAGAGTATAGGTTTGGAGTTTGGAGATGCTCTGACGCAGAAGTTGCCTTCTCGCTCAGCGAATAAATTCCCAGGCAAATCTCAGCGTTTCTAAGATATGGGAATTGAAAAGGCTTATAAAAAGATCTTGTCGCCAGATTTTTCTTCCCCATCTCTTCCTCTCCTAATATTCAAGTCAGATTCATTTGAGAAGTGCTGACATGACTGAGCTGACATCTCCGACGACGACTTTCTTCTCAACCTTTCCCATTCTCATAGGAATTCACAAAAGTCTAAACGGCAGAAAGTGAAAAGGCTAAAGTGCCCTCGGCTCCTTAACAGACTATGCAATATTTCCTGCCGGATACACTTATTTTAAGTGCACAGATCTTTGCTTACTCTGACTTGTCGAGTGGGATGCCTATAAAATCATAACTGTGTAACATTCCTATGGCTTTTAAGCTTTTTCATCAGATGGAGACAGACGGGAATTTTTTGTCACTCACTAGGATTATTTGTTACAGTTGTGAGTGGCTTGTCGACCACATTTTTCTGGAAAGAATGTCAATATTAAATTCAATCTTATTGGCTGTACTTGGTACCGACAGGAGAATTGGATGTAGGCTACTGGGCTATTAGAGCACCGTCCAATATTCTTCAATCATTTCTAATAGTCGAAAAGGGATTTAGAGCGGAACGGACGCTCTTGAAGAGGAAGAAGGAATTAATGATGTTTCCAAAATACATTTTCCACTCTCTATTGTATTGCAATTTTGAGGGAGGATTTCATCCGGCAAAGACCAAGTTAACCCATCTATCACTTTCTCCATTCCATGCGGAGAAAGTGCCTGTTATTACGTGACGCAGAAATAATTTTTTTCCCTCACGTTGCACTCATCAAATGTTTTTCGATTCTC
Source organism: Tomocerus minor (assembly GCA_009936455.2). NCBI lineage: Eukaryota > Metazoa > Arthropoda > Collembola > Entomobryomorpha > Tomoceridae > Tomocerus > Tomocerus minor. Next base: position 11,327 of record JAAAYG020029496.1, read on the forward strand.
ACCGTCAAATCTCTCGTGTTTGGCAATACAAATATTAGCGTTCGATATTTGTTGACTTTATGTACACTTAGTCCTTGTAGTACCAGCAACATTTGTGTGTACAGAAGAGACTAATTATTTACATAGCGCAATCGATGTTGTCGAAATTTGAGTCTAATGATGTTCATCATGTAGAAATTACGGAGGTGTTTATTTTATATACACCATAGAAGCCAGGTACCTGGTTTCGCAATATTATTTTCGCAATTATTTCGCAAAGTTATGAAAAATAATTATTTGTAAATGGTGATACGGATGTGTAGAAAAACGCATTGCATATCAGTGACATACTTTCTTGCAATTATGATAATTAATAACATCTGAGGAATGTAGTTTCACTCTCATCAGGTTTGGGTGTATGGTTCTACTGGGTGTAATTTGTAATAGCCTAATGAATTTATGTTCGACGGAAATGATATTTTATTGACTTCGCGTCAGCTATGACGGCTCCTTCAAAATAGAGCGGAAAGAGAAGAATAGTTGCAGTGAAAGCATATGCACATTTATCACGGCTTTTGTGGAGAAAGGCGCATTCGATTCTCAAAGTAGAGTAGGTCAATTTACTAGCTTCCGTATAAAAATATTTCTATGAAGTGTACAATAACAACTGCTTTTGAGATTTTGGCAGTTTTGACTTTGAGTGAAGTGTTGAATTAATTCTCAGTTCTGGGTTAAGGTAGAAATAATGTGACTGTCATTTTATGGATTTGTTTGTAACTGGCAGAGCAATTCACTGGAGATGTTTATGAGCTTCTATTTATCGACGTAGGGTGTTTACTGCAAATCACTTTCACATGTGTCTTTTTGGAGTGAGTGCGCAGTGGTTCTTTTTCGAAATGACTAATTTTTTTTGCATAGGACTCTAAATCAAAGTCTCAAAGTGCATTTTCATTTTTTGCTGAAGCAATCTGAATAATCAAAATGTAATTCCACTCCTCATTACAGATATATTTTGTGTGCATATGCAGTTGACACTGACGTGGAAGTTTTATTTTCTAACTTTTTGATAGAATTCTCAGAGGAAATGGATGTATGTTCTACACCTAACAGTTTTGATAGTGTAGCAATTTTAGTGTAACGTTTTTTTGGCTCATTTAACTGTGAATCTAGCTAGGAATTTATTGTACTGCTGAAAAAGGTTTCCCGACGCTGCTGTCATGAATCTCCTAAAATGTCCGACTGCAAACCTTTTGCGTATCATATCTATATCTTCGTCATATTATGCGATTCGCGGACAGTATATCCGATTGGACACTCTATCGTATCGACCCTCTTTCTTATCGGATACTCTTTCTCGTACCGTGTTACCACAGGCTCAGGGCACTGCAGTTCAGTGTGTATATTCCTAGCACTATTCATAAGTTGCTGCATGTAAAGGTAAGCTGTACTCATATTCGGTATGATGTTATATAAAGATGCCTATTTAGTCCTTAAAGGAGCATATTATGTTCTATCGAAAGATACATATAATTATAAGTATAAAAAGAAAGGTTTCTGTTTTAATCAACGTTAGGATTATTTCTATTCAATTACGGAAAGGTAAGTTCCTAAATCCTAAGAGTATCCGATAAGAAAGAGAGTCGATACGATAGAGTGTCCAATCGGATATACTGTCCGGCTAGCATATTAAGCTGCGTATAGTGGGAGTTTTATTACTCCAGCGGACATTTGTGTTAATCACCCTCATAAGCAAAGGATTGATAAGTACCATTACTACTGATGAGATGACTGTCATAGAAGGGAAATAGGTGTACGATAACATTAAGCACAGTTGACATTTAAAAAATGTGTTATGTAGATCTCAGTATAATTGTGTGCATGATAATCTTGTATCTGTTTTCTCGTTATGAAAGAATTTGAAGATGAAATTGGATTCCCAGTTATAGCTGTACAAATAATAAAGTTTCTTTATTCTTTTTCTACAATCACAGTTTATGTAATGCCAACTAACAAGCTTTATCCAGCCACTTGACACGCAAAGATCTCTAATCTTCTGTAACTATTTCGCAAATAAATACTTTTACTGCCAGAGATGTTGTTTTCTGTAGTCTTGTGAAACCTGAGATTTATATTTATTTGCAGGACAGGAAATTATTTGTATATAGGTATAACGATATACGATATACACCATACTTTTTGGTACAAGTAAATATTTTGTCCTTTTTTCTGATATTGTGTCCATCAATCTCTGTAAAAGTTATTCAATTGTAATGTTTTGAATAGATATGCATGTGTCACAAACATGACTGTACAGTGATCATATTTCTATGTAATTACTTAGTTGGCTCCATTAGTGTGATACGAATGTCCTTTGCTGAAAATCTTTGCTTTTGATACTGCACTGTAATTAAAAAGCTGTCGTTAACTTTTGTCGTTAACTGTTATGAAGTTGACGAGCTGTTGACTTGAATTCCTTAAATCTTTTTCATTCCTAGAGTTTGTTGCTTCATTTTAGAAATATTTGATTGTCAAAAGTATTCCGACTCTTTTTGTACAAGTTAAATAAGTAAAGTCGAATGGTGTTACTTCTACTCCATATAATTAGTTTAATTAGAATGCTATAGAATTTTAATTAAACTAATTGAAAGGAGTATTCGAGTATAAGTATATATTATACTCAGATGTTAGCTTTTTATATTAATAATTAACCTAATCAGAGTTCCTGCTTATAAGCTCTTTGAAATGGAGAACGCTGCAGTTAAAGAATTCATTTAGCTACTGACAGTGAAGGAATGCCTGTTTTCATTTAGGATCTATAGAGAAAACCCCTCATTTTGCACAAAAGCACAATTTCCTTTGTGCTCCAAGAATAGTACACTATAAACTACAATTCTCCAAATATTTGTTGCTGTCATTGTGTCTTCATGTCTAGCATTAGCATTGTGCTTGGGTAAATGTCTTGTCCTTTGTAGAAATTAATGACAAAATAAAACTGAATAACGCAAATACATACAAAAATGGATGAGAGTGACATTTCGATGCAGTAAGGTAATAAAAGACAAAAGCAACCATACAGTAAACAGGAAAATTCAAAACGCATTTAATAAACTAAGCATAATGTTGGTCTTTAAAAGTTATTAGGAGTTAAATGTGCTATGAATTAAAAGTAATACATGATATTCGTGGTATTTATGTCTTCACAGACGCAGAATTGATTAAAATGAGGGCACTATCCTGTATCTATCTGCGAAATGTTTGTAGCAATAGAGGGCTTTTTAATAGGATTATATGCTATTCCTCCCAAAGGAATTTCTTATGCAGTTTTATAAATTACTGTTGAAGAAAGCAATGTAATTCATATCCATAAGTATACTTGCTTTGCTGCAATTGTTGTAAATAGGTAGTTCCGTCATTTGCCATGGAATGTAATGTGAAGATTTGTATGCTATGGCGTAGTAAGGAATGCAAATATGCAAATGAATTATGTATGCAACAATGGCACATACTATGGCTGTACGTACATTGTTGATTCAGAATTACTTTTTCTATGTATGCAGCTCGGTATGCCTCTTACATTGTAACAAGTAACAGCACAGAATGAATATTTGTACTGAAATATTTTAGAACTTAATTCTATTCCACATGAAGCCAAATAGACGTACCTACATAAATGTACTTTGAATTTGCTCTAATTTTTCAAGTTTCTATGCATAATGCAGAAAGTAGCTTAAATGAGGAACAGATATTAGGACATGGAGATAATTGCAGACACACATAATCAAGTCAGAGGAGAAATAGAGATTGCCAACACCTGTTAAAGTCAGACAGAGAACGTTTGGAGGGATATAGTGAATGTTTGCAAATAGAAATTCGGTTTATGTGAGACGAGTGGCTCTGACTGACTCTAATCTAATTTCTAATGTACTCAAGTTTTCCTGGCGGCAGTCCGCTCTTATTACGTAGGATGGCCACAGGCAAGTGGCAAGTGTGCATGTCTTTTTGAACAATGTCTGGCATTAACTTAATGTTAGTGTGTACTTTAACGTGATTAGCACTACAAATAGCAGCATTAGTTTTTCGTCGCAATGGATAGTGCAGTTAATGTGAATGTTGTCATATTAGGCAGGATTAAGGCCAATGTGTTTTATGAATACCTTTTAGTGTCGACATAGCACGTTTTGCTCTAGAAAACGTAGACACTTATTTTTGCTAAATGCCATCCAAAGCAGAAAAGGGATCAGTTCTTACGAATCAAGATGTTTTCATTTTATTCGATACACCCCAAGTGGGTCACAGAAGAAACTACAATTATAATACTCTTTAATGTTCTTGTTTAAAACACTTTGCGTGGCATTCCCCTGTTGTGCCTTTGCTAATGCTAACTATGCTAATGCTTACTAATGTACTTTAGAATTTTTATCGCTCAAAAACGCTTTCCTTTATTGCAATGGGATCTGACGTGACTATTTATAACACGTACGTATAGCATCAGGTCATTCTTTCCCGTATCGATTTCTATTTCTGGAGTAGACACAACCTGCAGGATTGGATCTGTTGCAGTGCTAAATCTTCTATTTTGGATTCGAGAAACTTTGTGCTAGTATTTCGACACGTATTTTGAAAATGATTATAACCACCATAAATATGTTCGAATCATCTGTCTCCAATCAGACCCGATTTTTGATTTCTTGTTCAGTTATCTTGAAAAACAATAAGAATACATTTGCAACAATCTATCTAATAAATATTAAAAGAGGAATTTTATATATTTGTGATTTTTTAATAATGGGAATCTTTATCCCTACCATGCGTAGCTTTGGTATGCTGATGATTTTACTTGTTGAAGGTTACTGTACAAAAATAGTTTAGTTTAGAATCTGAGTCAGGAATTTATGGAGCCATTGGCCATGACATTGGATTGATAGTACATTGTACCCGAGAAGGAATGATGGGAATAAATAGATGAATAGCTATTACTTTTGCTATTTTTATGGCACTCTTTGTTCATATACTCATGTCATGGTTATAAAACGTGAAAATGAGGACGGCAAAGCAATATTGCTTGGCTTGACAAAAGAAATTCTTGAGAAAGAAATTTTATTGGGAAGGCTAAAGAATTATGATGATGGTAAGTTTGTAGTGTGTGGAAGTGGAATGATAAACAGAGTTTCTATTTCAGTTACAGCTTAGGTTGGAGAAAAAAGCTCAAGAAAATGAGGAGAGACGCTTGAGAGGATAATGGATGCCATAGATTCAACTTTCAGTAGTGCATCATTCATAAAAATAAAGGAAGAATGAGCATCCCTTTCATTCACTCACATCACAGGATAAAAGAAACAACTTTCTCCTCTCCTGCTTTGTTCATAAAAATACAATTTTGGAAGATCCATTACCTCTTTTGTTTTTATATTGGCTTAACTTCCGTTGTGTTCTTCTGCCAAGGCTCTCCTCTTCCTTATGGTCACCCTCATCATCATCTATTCTTGCTCGGCTACTTATTTACAATGCCCCAGTAGCTTATTTCCTGAGGAGTGCTGCAATCAACTTATATCTTTACTCCAGAAACAAAGTTCTTTTTTAGGGTATTTCTATGCGGGTTAGAAAAGGATATTTGTCCCGTTGTCCTTCTTCAAGTTCACAGCCAACGAAGTTCAATGACCAGGGTTTTGCTTACCTTGTCCCTGTATCTCTGTATCATCACTTATTCTGCTGCACTTATCTTTGCAGTTGTGAAGGTCTGCGACGTATTTCTAGATTTGTACCTTCGGCACTAGCTTTTCATCATGCTGTGCCTGTGCAGACTCCAATTCCTAGGTGGTAATGCAATGGATGGAGATTATTCCATTTCTCACCGAATTTCCCATTGGAATAGAAAGAGATACTTATCTTCTCTCCCTCTGTATTCTCTCAATAGAAATGTTAGAATTTCCTGTAGTGAGCATACCTGCTGCTTCTGTGAGCAAAGCTCCCATTTATCCTTATCTCTGTGCAAATGAAGTGAGTATGTGTTGTTTTATGGAAATTGCCAATTCATGTAGTATCTTTGTCTCTGTCTGACAATGGGAATAACTGACAGTCGACAATTCGCATTATTTATCGCCTTTCACGCAACTGCTGCTACGAGAGTCAAGTGAAGTCAAACGAAACGAAACACTACAGATCCTACTTTATTTTCTTTCTAAAGCTCACACTTTCTCTGAAATGAAGTTCCCTGTAGAGCCTGGGAAAATCAACGGAAATTGGTTTCGTTTGCAGCTTGTGCTCATCTCTGCTCTTGACTTCCCTACTTTATCTACAGGCAGTTCTTCCCTAGAAAGTAGTCAAGCAAAAACCATGGATATACATTGGTAGATAGTCGTGACGTATTAGTCAATGCTTTTTGCGCTGTAACATTTACGTTGCGACTTTCATTCTATTCTACACTAGTGAAATAATCAACTTACTAAATGTAATTAGTTTTATGTACTTGAAAAAGAACACAATAGTCAGAAAGCATTTCTGGATACATAGAATCGTAGCATTAAGTGAACGCAAAAGCAGATGAGCTATTGCAATTGTTACAACTTACAATTGCAGTAGCAAGAGCAAAGTCTACAGCTAGTAACTAAGTTTAAGTTAGTAACTTGCATTGCATCATATTGCACTGATCTATAGTACAGAGAACAGAAAAACAATTTTTGCCTCGAGGCTGTTGATTTTTACAATTGAATTGACATTTTCATTGTAAAAGCTTACACTCCAAAATATTTAGGGTATATAGCTTTCGATTTTTTTGCCATCTCTTAAAAAACAGAACACCACATTTTGTATCGGTGTATTGATAATAAAAGGTGAAATTTTATTCCCGTTACGATATTCTTTTTGTGTGAAAGGCATAGTAGTCAGTATTAGCATTAGCTGGATATCTGTGTTAAACTTTAGTATATTTTTGAGTATAGGCACTAGAGTCAACTAGAGTAACATGTTAAAAGACAATTCTGTAGCGTACAGTGTACGTATGTTTAATGATAATTAAATGGGTGCTATGGCCTGTAATTGATTTCTCAGTGTGAATGGAATTGAATTTCTGTAAAAGTTTGCAGAGTAAGAACTTAGTTAAATCTTAGTCAATTTGTCTTTGTTGTACAGACGGGGACTCTGACAGAAGAAGGATTAGACCTTTGGGGAGCAGTGCCGACTACAGTTGGACTTGGATTAGAAGGAGGCGTCTCTGGAGAATTCCAAGCACCAGTGAGACTCTCCAGTCATTTGTCTCATGGACCTTTGTTCGTCGGAATGGCGGCTTGCCACTCGCTGACACTTATTGATGGAAACTTAATCGGCGACCCTCTTGATCTGAAGGTAAGGCAAAAATTGTCTCTCTCTCTCCTCATCGAAATTCATGGGATCCCTCGACTCATTTTTCTTTCCTCTTCCCTTTTCTGTCTTCTTGTCTGTCAATTTCTCTGCAAGACTCAGCAGACACAGGCAGGACACTTAAAAAAAGCTTTTCATTGCTCTCTGCTGGGTCCACCGGAGAGTTGGAAACGTAGGAATGGATGACGCTGTATTTCTGTAAATTCAGGGAATGCACAATAGAGAAACTATATAATAATTGTATGGGAATCAATCACAAAAGATAAGATAAGGTGTGCTGTTGTACAGAGTGCAGAGTGAGGAATGGGCACAATGGAATCATGCCTGGAAAAAAGGGAAAGGCACAGGTGGTGAAAGGGAAGTGAAAGTACCTTAATCTAATCTTTAATGTTACTTCTTTCAATCGACTAAGAAAGAATTGCCGTCAACACTATTATCTCTTGCTCTATTCTCTCTTCTCTATTGTGCGTGATGTACAATAGAGAAGACGTAACGTGATGTACTGTTTAAATACACAACAGATATATGCACAGAAAAAGAAACATGCTAATAATATGTCATTTATTCCCTTCCAAGAAAAAGTCCTTCAAACAAGATTTTCTTTTACTTTCCAAACATATTCTGGTAGGGCATAGCAAGAATTTTGGAAATGAACAGATTTGCAAATTGTGTAAGTGAAGTATTTATGTTTCGAGCTTCTTCATACTGTAATAGCCAGAACGGAAATCCCAGATTCTCTTGCCAAGCACGTTGAAACCTTTCTAATGTAAGTAGGCCGTTAGTAGTTTTCAACTGTATGACGAGTAAGTAATCCCGGGACTCAACTACTCAACTCCATGACGAGAGATTGGAGATTGAACTCAAAGGGCTGCCTCGCAACCTTTCCAAATACTCACTTTTGTTTGGCTTCCTTTGGTCTACCTTTACTTATTCATCGGAGAGTTTAGAACTGACAGGTAATAATATAAGCACCGCAGGAGCCATAAAATAGTGTTGAGATATATAATTTCCCAGGTAATTGTAACTATTGATTCCTAGTACTGCCGACATTATATTTAATTCTGGCTTCGTCTATAGCATTCATCCCTTTCAATAGCAAACTCAGAACTAAAGGATTTTCCTTGTTTATTTTTCTAATCATTTGAAGCCCTTCAAAGAAGTAGAGACGTGAACTAAATCAAAAGTAAATTCTTTAGGAAGGTCTTCTGATGTTTACCAGCCAGGTAGTCTTTCAAATCTTTACTAAAAATAGTGGCTGGTTTGCAAAAAGAAGGAGTTCTTATTATTAGTGGGTATTTAGCATTATAATATATTTTGGAAATTATCCTAGCTTTGATTTCTTTTAGCTGCTACGCATACAAAGCTCTCTCAGGGTATGTCTGGGTAGAGATTTTAAGTTTCGATTACATGTCGGGGTTTTTCAATTGTGTTTAGTGACTTAAATTAAGCTTTCCTCTCTAAACCCAAAGAGAAGAAACGTAATGAGACAAGACGTTTATAGCCCTTTCTTCCTGTCTTCCACCTACACGTTTAACCCTACAGAGAGATGTAAGTCTCCTCCAAAGTTCCCTTATGCATTATGTATCTCCTAGCTCTGTGGATTCGGCTGGTAGCATGTGCAAGTTTAGTCAGCTGCTTAGTTCCGTCAAGTCATCTGTTACGGACGAGCAGTGAGCACATACCTAATTTCACCGAGATGCCAACTCAACTTCCCTTTTACTGTCTACAACTTAAATACTTGTTTAGAATTGTGGCCTATAAGAGTACTTCTTTTTACTTGTCACATACTCATATACTACAGTTATACTTGTATACTGATCAGTCTCTAATATCCTAACCTAACTATATACTATTACTGGAGATGTGCAATTTACCAGCAAGATATTTTATTTTCCGGTTTTGTAGAATTGCATGTCACTGCAGTTGATATCTCATGACAATATATGCAGAATTTAATTGGCACCCGAAGTATAAAGTAGGCACGCCGTAAAAGATTTTTGTTGCCAATGACGTAAATGCCGTAAATATATGATGTATGTATGTATAATTTACATACCTAGATATGTTTACTGCTTTTACGGCATTACGACATGCCGCAATCAAAAATCGTGTGGAATTTACGGCAATAAACGGCAGGCGGCATATACGACACACTCGATACTCTGTTGGTACCTAACAATGTGACATGAGAATTAGAGCACAGCAATGTGTACCCAAAAAACACATTCCTCAATTTTGAGGGGATTAATTTATAAATTATATCAATTCAGTTAATTATTCAGGAAATGGATGCAAATGGAATACGATGAACGATATATTATGTATGTATAAGTATTCGGAGCACAATTTTTCTACATTAGAAAATGATATATGATGACTATGTTACAATGAGTACCCATATATATAGAAATATAATACTATAATAGATCTACTATAGTAATATATTTCATATTTCTATATATATGTGAGTACCCTAATGTATCGTAAATTACTTACGCTATAAAAAAAATTGGGTGAAGTGTGCTTTTTTAAGTATCGTCAGAGTGGAAAACTGAGAGTTGTAAAGTAAGTGAAGCTTATGTTATTCTGTCTGAAGTTAAAGTAGGTGACTTTCGTTGCAGGAAATGGGCGTAAGAGTAGTAAGTGGGACTGTTAAAATTTATTAACCTTTGAGAAATGAATTCATAGTGAATAACTTTATTTAGTAATTGTGAAAATAGAGTCTTAAGGGAGTAAGAGAGTTGCATATGCAGTCGGAAGGAAGTCTAGGATAGGACGAAGTGTCTTGAGAAGAGAATTTATTAGCCTGGAAGGGAATATAATGCTATGTAAGCCAGTCATGTCAGAGACAAAAGAAAATAATGATGCTGCTGGTTAGCTCTACGTTTTCCTTGTTACGGCACTTAGGTCTAATATGCAAAAAGCCATTGTGAGAGTAAAATGACTTGAGGCTAACGGACAAAGTGCTTAAAGATGGATTCGACGAGTCAGAGGAAGGAAGGTAGAAAGTAGAAGTGTGCATAGGAGACGTAATTATATTGTTTGACAGTATAAGTCGAGTGAGGGAGTACGAGGTACTACAGTAGGCGGGAATAGACGGGTAATCGGCTAACACAGGTAAAGATAAGTACTCCCTAAGGCTAAGACTCTTCAATTCAGTTACTTATAAAATTTCTTTTCCTTTAGCTGAAGAGTCTGAGAAATCCATTAAGTTTTTCATTAATTCTAAAATTCATCATCGTACATCATTTATAGACTTTGTCTTTCTTATGATGAAGTAGACTGACTACATTTTGGGGTCGAGAGTGTGCTGTTGGTTCAATAGTTTCGATTAGTGTGTAAAAATGAGGAGTAGTACGCAAATACAATATCTATGCTAAATTCTTGCCCGCAATGGCTTTTGCTCAAGATCTTTTACAATATATATCTCTATCTATGCTCCTGACCTAAAGTGTCATATTTGTTTGGCCATGTTATACTTAAGTGTAGAGACATAGACTAGAACAACTCATAGAAGAGCTCTGTCAAAGAGATGTGGGCTGAACTCGGTTGAACTCAACTTAGTTAGGCTTCACTTGGCATAGGACATGTAATATGCTTTCTTTTAACTCAAAATTTGGTTTGTATACATTTCCTTTGCTTCCCTTTTACATTTAGATGTTCGAGTGGACGAAATGGATTTTAGAGGAGCCTGTTGTAGAGGAAAATAAGAAATTCGACATTATTGGACCCACTACAGTTCGTACTCCGAGACGCGAGGTCAATGACAATGTTCCGGAATCCAAACCAAATACTGTAAGTTTTTATTTCACATTTTCAAAACTAAACAAAACAGAATAACAGATAACAAAACAGTTTTGATTCACATCACGCTGTAACATTTTTATGTGTGCACCAAGCCCAATTGCAAATTGAAATTTTCTTGTAGCTATATTGAATCCCAGATATAGAAAGAGTGTGATCTATCCTGCTATAGGAGAATAAATATTATCGATGCGGGAAATAAAACTAAAAGTTCGTTAATTCCAGGATAAAAATTAAATATTAGTTAGAATTTGCATTTCATTGGATATTGGCTTTGATGATCTAGGCTCATTGCTGTGACTTGTAGTTTGCTATTTGAGTTAGTAGTGGATTAAATATTTCCTTATATTGTTATTGATGGTTTTAGGTACAACTGTAAATCAGAAATCTCCAGTTAGAAAATATTTAATAACTGGACAGAAGGGAGTTTTTTTTACAGGTTTGAGAAATCTCTTTCCAGGCAGCATATTTAGAGCAGAACAAATAGTGAAAAGAGAAGAAAGTGTAAACATTGATAGCAGAACCACTCTTCTCTTCTGTGCTTCCCTAAGTAAGCACTCTCTTTCTAAACGTTCCCATTCAGTCTCAAAGATGAGTTGAATGTAAATAGAGATAAAGATACAGAGAGGAGACTTCGAATTTCGCAAATGCTCCTTTCTTTTTCCTTTTCCAAGTTTTCAGCTATCCGTCTCTATTAAAGTGAAATGAATCGATTGACGAGACAGGGAGAAAACTTTGTGGGTTAGGCAAGTAAAGGCAAAGGCAGAGCCGCAGGAACAAGGAAACCTAAAAAAATGTCTACCTATCATACTTGAATGAAAGTTTCTTATACATTACATTATGTATTACTGGATTAAATATTCTGTTAGCAATTCCAGCCGGCAGCATTTCCTTATTTCTCTTCCTTTTTTGTCCCTTATCTGTGAAGAGAGTCAAAGAACTCTCGTCCTACTCCTATTAATAAACTCTATCAAGTTGAAGTAAAAGAGTACCGCTCGTAGTTGAACATTGTCTCACCGAGTCCTAACACTTTCAAAAAATTTATAATTAAGGCCCGAAGTTCTTTTTATGGGTTTTACTCAATTTTTCTAATTATATATAGGTTACGGGGGTCTTTTCTTTCTCAGGTGTAAAGAGTAGGAAATTTTGAAAAATAATGTTTGGTACATGATGTGTCATATCCCGCCGATTCCGTCCGATTTTGTGCCTCCCAATTTTGGTACCTATTTCTACATTGTTCTATTGTTATTTTTTTTAATTTCCTATTTTTCCCACCTGGGATAGAAAAAGGGTCACAGTATTTGGGTTGGTCTGTCTTTTCCCATTTTCAGACCCAAAACGACAAAAGATGCATGCATTCCATGAACGGACAGACACAAACAGACATAAGTGTAACTGGTTATAAAGTAGCTTCTAGTCCTTAATAAGTTAACGTTGGCCAAAAGTCGTTACTTACATTCATAATTCATTCAATCTTGGTACAAAGCCTGAGTTGAGTTGGTTGGAGTGAGAGATAGGATTGAAGCCATTAGTAAGCTCAGAAATGACTATTTAGCGCCAGAAAGAAGGCAGAGGAATCGGATGTTTTTATGCAGCGCTCTATTTTTGGGAGTGATAAATATCCACAGCTGAGTAATACGTAATGTAAGTTATTAGGGTAGTTGGAGAGGAAATCTAGTTGGAGGGAGCGGATGGTGGTTAAGCCATCTCTTGTAGTCACTTAGGTGGCTGAATGCAACCAATTCATCTCCATGTCCATCTGACAGAGTTGAATTGGAAGGGAATCCAGAGGATTCCGACTAGGCTTAGCACAAGAAACAGTTTAATATTCCCTACTCCCCCCGAAACACTAGAACGACGAGTTATTCCCCTATTTCTCAGCATCTCTGACTTTTATTACGTGTGTATCTTCGAGAAGGTGGCATTTCCTCACTTCACTTTTGACCTCACTTCCCATCACAAATCTTTAGACCCAAACTTATTCTTCTAACTATAACTGCCGGCCTAAGAACTGACTCCCTCAAATGCAATATCACCGAAGTAGCTCTTATTATGTGCCGTATCTCATTCAAGTCAGCCAACTCTGTCCGACAATTCCTATAAAATCCAATTTTCGACAAAATGTCAAAGAGATAGAAGGACTTATTTGTGAGGAGCAAAGGAGTCTGCAGGGAACTGGCTCAATTCACACAATGCACTCCCTGGGAAAGGGAAAATGGAGCAATATGTACATATGTGGGGCTATTTTAAAAGGAAAAGACTCTTGCGAAATGGTCATTCATGAATAAGTATCTTGGGATGCACTGGAAACACAGAGTACGTGTAATAAAGTAGAGCAAGCAAACCAGAGTTCGCTGAACGGAGAAGAGTGAAAGTGAAAGTGATAAAAATATCATCTGTATAGCTCTTGACTTCCTGACTCTGAGTAGAATGTCCTTTCACTCTTTGTGTCCTAATAGCCGTGAGAATGGGACTTTCACCTTCTGTCATTGTTCTCTCCATTGTTTTAACTTGCATAAGCTACAGCATATCTGATTATCCGCTCCCATAACCCTATTCACTCAAGGCATTGCAGAAAATGGCTCATAGAATTTAATAGAAACTGCGACGTGTTGTAAACGTTGCGCTAAATTCTTAAATGCACAATTATATTCAGAAATACTATACAACACGGGTACTTTCTCTATATTTTGCCATATAACTTTCACCAAGTTAATGAAACTCTTTTTCTGGTCTAAGTAGCTTCTCAAAAGTATTGTCTCGTCTTTTCAATTGCATTTTTTCATCAACATTTTAAAATATTGCATAGAAGCTTTAGAGGGCTAAACGCTAGATGCGCCATAACCTCTTATGTGGATATAAAATTAATTTTCTAAGTGTATTCCATGTGGTATTGTCGGATAGCAGACCATGCAGTGGGCCTAGTGCTTACAATAATATTGAGAATGTAAGCAAATGAAGGAAGAAGATCAAACTGGAAATCCGATTTTGATTATTACGGATTTATGGATTTAGTACGTAGTATTTTCAATTTTGTATCTACTGCGTAGTTTGTGAAGAAGTCCGGAAAAAGTGGAGCATCATGTACACAACAAAAGTTTCCTGGTGATAGGACGCAAGTAAGGAAGGCTGAGAAGTTCTTTGTGTCTGTTGCTACTGAATCTATTCAATGGGACAAGGGACAATTCATATCTTTTGCCATATATCATTTATCAGTAGCAGAAATCAGCGCTGCTTAGATATCAGACTACTTTACCCAATCACAACTACGAGCAACGCAGCTCTTACTTTGCCAAAAATATTTACTTAGAAATAATATTTTCAAGTCGTGCTTTGTATCCTACGTCGATTTTTCCTTGAGAAAAAATTCTCAGGAAGAACAAAGGACGTTTTGTCATCTTTTCGGCTATAGACAAGAACAAGACCACTTTAGTTCTATAAGCTCTTCCGTCCGTCAGTTTTCCTTATCTTCCTTTTGATCATCGTATGATCTATTATATACGTAATATATGTGTGACTGTTATCTTTTTTTCTTTTCTTTGCTCACTGTGTCGTAACAGTCTCATTTCCGTTCTACCATATGTACCTATTTATGAGAGAAAGGTCTCCCCAAATACTCAAAACATCATCCTATCGAAAATGTGCCAATAGTTACAAACTAAGAGGTTGTCAATAATAATAAAC